>CAMPDV010001327.1:0-112739 GCA_946699065.1 Loxodes magnus
TTTAAATCTAACTATTTTTAATTCAATTAAAATTAAATTTAAATCTAACTATTTTTAATTTGCTTAAAATTAAATTTAAATCTAACTATTTTTAATTTGCTTAAAATTAAATTTAAATCTAACTATTTTTAATTTGCTTAAAATCAATTTAAATCTAACTATTATTAATTTGCCTAAAATTAAATTTAAATCTAACTATTTTTAATTTGCTTAAAATTAAATTTAAATCTAACTATTTTTAATTCAATTAAAATTAAATTTAAATCTAACTATATTTAATTCAATTAAAATTAAATTTAAATCTAACTATTTTTAATTTGCTTAAAATTAAATTTAAATCTAACTATTTTTAATTTAATTAAAATTAAATTTAAATCTAACTATTTTTAATTTGCTTAAAATTAAATTTAAATCTAACTATTTTTAATTTGCTTAAAATTAAATTAGAATCTAACTATTTTTACTTTGCTAAAAATTAAATTTAAATCTAACTATTTTTAATTTGCTTTAAATTAAATTTAAATCTAACTATTTTTAATTTGCTTAAAATTAAATTTAAATCTAACTATTTTTAATTTGCCTAAAATTAAAGTTAAATCTAACTATTTTTAATTCAATTAAAATTAAATTTAAATCTAACTATTTTTAATTCAATTAAAATTAAATTTAAATCTAACTATTTTTAATTTGCTTAAAATTAAATTTAAATCTAACTATTTTTAATTTGCTTAAAATCAAATTTAAATCTAACTATTTTTAATTCAATTAAAATTAAATTTAAATCTAACTATTTTTAATTTGCTTAAAATCAAATTTAAATCTAACTATTTTTAATTCAATTAAAATTAAATTTAAATCTAACTATTATTAATTTGCCTAAAATTAAATTTAAATCTAACTATTTTTAATTTGCTTAAAATTAAATTAGAATCTAACTATTTTTAATTCAATTAAAATTAAATTTAAATCTAACTATTTTTAATTTAATTAAAATTAAATTTAAATCTAACTATTTTTAATTCAATTAAAATTAAATTTAAATCTAACTATATTTAATTCAATTAAAATTAAATTTAAATCTAACTATTTTTAATTCAATTAAAATTAAATTTAAATCTAACTATTTTTAATTTGCCTAAAATTAAATTTAAATCTAACTATTTTTAATTTGCTTTAAATTAAATTTAAATCTAACTATTTTTAATTTGCCTAAAATTAAATTTAAATCTAACTATTTTTAATTTGCCTAAAATTAAAGTTAAATCTAACTATATTTAATTCAATTTAAATTAAATTTAAATCTAACTATTTTTAATTCAATTAAAATTAAATTTAAATCTAACTATTTTTAATTTGCTTAAAATTAAATTTAAATCTAACTATTTTTAATTTGCTTAAAATCAATTTAAATCTAACTATTTTTAATTTGCCTAAAATTAAATTTAAATCTAACTATTTTTAATTTGCCTAAAATTAAATTTAAATCTAACTATTTTTAATTTGCCTAAAATTAAAGTTAAATCTAACTATATTTAATTCAATTAAAATTAAATTTAAATCTAACTATTTTTAATTTGCCTAAAATTAAAGTTAAATCTAACTATTTTTAATTCAATTAAAATTAAATTTAAATCTAACTATTTTTAATTTGCTTAAAATTAAATTTAAATCTAACTATTTTTAATTTGCTTTAAATTAAATTTAAATCTAACTATTTTTAATTTGCCTAAAATTAAATTTAAATCTAACTATTTTTAATTTGCTTAAAATTAAATTAGAATCTAACTATTTTTAATTCAATTAAAATTAAATTTAAATCTAACTATTTTTAATTCAATTAAAATTAAATTTAAATCTAACTATTTTTAATTTAATTAAAATTAAATTTAAATCTAACTATTTTTAATTTGCTTAAAATTAAATTTAAATCTAACTATTTTAAATTCAATTAAAATTAAATTTAAATCTAACTATTTTTAATTTGCTTAAAATTAAATTTAAATCTAACTATATTTAATTCAATTAAAATTAAATTTAAATCTAACTATTTTTAATTTGCCTAAAATTAAATTTAAATCTAACTATTTTTAATTCAATTAAAATTAAATTTAAATCTAACTATTTTTAATTTGCTTAAAATCAAATTTAAATCTAACTATTTTTAATTCAATTAAAATTAAATTTAAATCTTTCTATTTTTAATTAAATTAAAATTAAATTTAAATCTTACTATTTTTAGATTGCCTAAAATTAAATTTAAATCTAACTATTTTTAATTTGCTTAAAATTAAATTTAAATCTAACTATTTTTAATTTGCCTAAAATTAAATTTAAATCTAACTATTTTTAATTCAATTAAAATTAAATTTAAATCTAACTATTTTTAATTTGCTTAAAATTAAATTTAAATCTAACTATTTTTAATTTGCTTAAAATTAAATTTAAATCTAACTATTTTTAATTTGCCTAAAATTAAATTTAAATCTAACTATTTTTAATTTGCTTTAAATTAAATTTAAATCTAACTATTTTTAATTTGCCTAAAATTAAATTTAAATCTAACTATTTTTAATTTGCTTAAAATTAAATTTAAATCTAACTATTTTTAATTTGCTTAAAATCAATTTAAATCTAACTATTTTTAATTTGCCTAAAATTAAATTTAAATCTAACTATTTTTAATTTGCTTAAAATTAAATTTAAATCTAACTATTTTTAATTTGCCTAAAATTAAATTTAAATCTAACTATTTTTAATTTGCTTAAAATTAAATTTAAATCTAACTATTTTTAATTCAATTAAAATTAAATTTAAATCTAACTATTTTTAATTTGCTTAAAATTAAATTTAAATCTAACTATTTTTAATTCAATTAAAATTAAATTTAAATCTAACTATATTTAATTCAATTAAAATTAAATTTAAATCTAACTATTTTTAATTCAATTAAAATTAAATTTAAATCTAACTATTTTTAATTTGCTTAAAATTAAATTTAAATCTAACTATTTTTAATTTGCTTAAAATTAAATTTAAATCTAACTATTTTTAATTTGCCTAAAATTAAATTTAAATCTAACTATTTTTAATTTGCTTTAAATTAAATTTAAATCTAACTATTTTTAATTTGCCTAAAATTAAATTTAAATCTAACTATTTTTAATTTGCTTAAAATTAAATTTAAATCTAACTATTTTTAATTTGCTTAAAATCAATTTAAATCTAACTATTTTTAATTTGCCTAAAATTAAATTTAAATCTAACTATTTTTAATTTGCTTAAAATTAAATTTAAATCTAACTATTTTTAATTTAATTAAAATTAAATTTAAATCTAACTATTTTTAATTTGCTTAAAATTAAATTTAAATCTAACTATTTTTAATTCAATTAAAATTAAATTTAAATCTAACTATTTTTAATTTGCTTAAAATTAAATTTAAATCTAACTATTTTTAATTTGCTTAAAATCAAATTTAAATCTAACTATTTTTAATTCAATTAAAATTAAATTTAAATCTAACTATTTTTAATTTGCTTAAAATTAAATTTAAATCTAACTATTTTTAATTTGCTTAAAATTAAATTTAAATCTAACTATATTTAATTCAATTAAAATTAAATTTAAATCTAACTATTTTTAATTTGCTTAAAATTAAATTTAAATCTAACTATTTTTAATTCAATTAAAATTAAATTTAAATCTAACTATTTTTAATTTGCTTAAAATTAAATTTAAATCTAACTATTTTTAATTTGCTTAAAATTAAATTTAAATCTAACTATATTTAATTCAATTAAAATTAAATTTAAATCTAACTATTTTTAATTTGCTTAAAATTAAATTTAAATCTAACTATTTTTAATTTGCTTAAAATTAAATTTAAATCTAACTATATTTAATTCAATTAAAATTAAATTTAAATCTAACTATTTTTAATTCAATTAAAATTAAATTTAAATCTAACTATATTTAATTCAATTAAAATTAAATTTAAATCTAACTATATTTAATTCAATTAAAATTAAATTTAAATCTAACTATTTTTAATTTGCCTAAAATTAAAGTTAAATCTAACTATTTTTAATTCAATTAAAATTAAATTTAAATCTAACTATTTTTAATTTGCTTAAAATTAAATTTAAATCTAACTATTTTTAATTTGCTTAAAATCAAATTTAAATCTAACTATTTTTAATTCAATTAAAATTAAATTTAAATCTAACTATATTTAATTCAATTAAAATTAAATTTAAATCTAACTATTTTTAATTCAATTAAAATTAAATTTAAATCTAACTATTTTTAATTTGCTTAAAATCAATTTAAATCTAACTATTTTTAATTTGCCTAAAATTAAATTTAAATCTAACTATTTTTAATTTGCTTTAAATTAAATTTAAATCTAACTATTTTTAATTTGCCTAAAATTAAATTTAAATCTAACTATTTTTAATTTGCCTAAAATTAAAGTTAAATCTAACTATATTTAATTCAATTAAAATTAAATTTAAATCTAACTATTTTTAATTCAATTAAAATTAAATTTAAATCTAACTATTTTTAATTTAATTAAAATTAAATTTAAATCTAACTATTTTTAATTTGCTTAAAATCAATTTAAATCTAACTATTTTTAATTTGCCTAAAATTAAATTTAAATCTAACTATTTTTAATTTGCCTAAAATTAAATTTAAATCTAACTATTTTTAATTTGCCTAAAATTAAAGTTAAATCTAACTATATTTAATTCAATTAAAATTAAATTTAAATCTAACTATTTTTAATTTGCCTAAAATTAAAGTTAAATCTAACTATTTTTAATTCAATTAAAATTAAATTTAAATCTAACTATTTTTAATTTGCTTAAAATTAAATTTAAATCTAACTATTTTTAATTTGCTTTAAATTAAATTTAAATCTAACTATTTTTAATTTGCCTAAAATTAAATTTAAATCTAACTATTTTTAATTTGCTTTAAATTAAATTTAAATCTAACTATTTTTAATTCAATTAAAATTAAATTTAAATCTAACTATTTTTAATTTAATTAAAATTAAATTTAAATCTAACTATTTTTAATTTGCTTAAAATTAAATTTAAATCTAACTATTTTTAATTCAATTAAAATTAAATTTAAATCTAACTATATTTAATTCAATTAAAATTAAATTTAAATCTAACTATTTTTAATTTGCTTAAAATTAAATTTAAATCTAACTATTTTTAATTTGCTTAAAATTAAATTTAAATCTAACTATATTTAATTCAATTAAAATTAAATTTAAATCTAACTATTTTTAATTTGCTTAAAATTAAATTTAAATCTAACTATTTTTAATTTGCTTAAAATCAATTTAAATCTAACTATTTTTAATTTGCCTAAAATTAAATTTAAATCTAACTATTTTTAATTTGCCTAAAATTAAATTTAAATCTAACTATTTTTAATTTGCCTAAAATTAAATTTAAATCTAACTATTTTTAATTTGCTTAAAATTAAATTTAAATCTAACTATTTTTAATTTGCTTAAAATTAAATTTAAATCTAACTATATTTAATTCAATTAAAATTAAATTTAAATCTAACTATTTTTAATTTGCTTAAAATTAAATTTAAATCTAACTATTTTTAATTTGCCTAAAATTAAATTTAAATCTAACTATTTTTAATTTGCCTAAAATTAAAGTTAAATCTAACTATTTTTAATTCAATTAAAATTAAATTTAAATCTAACTATTTTTAATTCAATTAAAATTAAATTTAAATCTAACTATTTTTAATTTAATTAAAATTAAATTTAAATCTAACTATTTTTAATTTGCTTAAAATTAAATTTAAATCTAACTATTTTTAATTCAATTAAAATTAAATTTAAATCTAACTATATTTAATTCAATTAAAATTAAATTTAAATCTAACTATTTTTATCTCAATTAAAATTAAATTTAAATCTAACTATTTTTAATTTGCTTAAAATTAAATTTAAATCTAACTATTTTAAATTCAATTAAAATTAAATTTAAATCTAACTATTTTTAATTTGCTTAAAATTAAATTTAAATCTAACTATATTTAATTCAATTAAAATTAAATTTAAATCTAACTATTTTTAATTTGCTTAAAATTAAATTTAAATCTAACTATTTTTAATTTGCTTAAAATCAATTTAAATCTAACTATTTTTAATTTGCCTAAAATTAAATTTAAATCTAACTATTTTTAATTTGCTTTAAATTAAATTTAAATCTAACTATTTTTAATTTGCCTAAAATTAAATTTAAATCTAACTATTATTAAATTGCCTAAAATTAAATTTAAATCTAACTATTTTTAATTTGCTTAAAATTAAATTTAAATCTAACTATTTTTAATTTGCTTAAAATTAAATTTAAATCTAACTATTTTTAATTCAATTAAAATTAAATTTAAATCTAACTATATTTAATTTGCTTAAAATTAAATTTAAATCTAACTATTTTTAATTTGCTTAAAATTAAATTTAAATCTAACTATTTTTAATTTGCTTAAAATTAAATTTAAATCTAACTATTTTTAATTTGCCTAAAATTAAATTTAAATCTAACTATTTTTAATTTGCCTAAAATTAAATTTAAATCTAACTATTTTTAATTTACTTAAAATTAAATTTAAATCTAACTATTTTTAATTTGCTTAAAATTAAATTTAAATCTAACTATTTTTAATTTGCTTAAAATCAAATTTAAATCTAACTATTTTTAATTCAATTAAAATTAAATTTAAATCTAACTATTTTTAATTTGCTTAAAATCAAATTTAAATCTAACTATTTTTAATTCAATTAAAATTAAATTTAAATCTAACTATTTTTAATTTGCTTAAAATTAAATTTAAATCTTTCTATTTTTAATTAAATTAAAATTAAATTTAAATCTTACTATTTTTAGATTGCCTAAAATTAAATTTAAATCTAACTATTTTTAATTTGCTTAAAATTAAATTTAAATCTAACTATTTTTAATTTGCTTAAAATTAAATTTAAATCTAACTATTTTTAATTCAATTAAAATTAAATTTAAATCTAACTATTTTTAATTTGCTTAAAATTAAATTTAAATCTAACTATTTTTAATTTGCTTAAAATCAAATTTAAATCTAACTATTTTTAATTTGCTTAAAATTAAATTTAAATCTAACTATTTTTAATTTGCTTAAAATTAAATTTAAATCTAACTATTTTTAATTTGCTTAAAATTAAATTTAAATCTAACTATTTTTAATTTGCTTAAAATTAAATTTAAATCTAACTATTTTTAATTTGCTTAAAATTAAATTTAAATCTAACTATTTTTAATTCAATTAAAATTAAATTTAAATCTAACTATTTTTAATTTGCTTAAAATTAAATTTAAATCTAACTATATTTAATTCAATTAAAATTAAATTTAAATCTAACTATTTTTAATTTGCTTAAAATTAAATTTAAATCTAACTATTTTTAATTTGCTTAAAATTAAATTTAAATCTAACTATTTTTAATTCAATTAAAATTAAATTTAAATCTAACTATTTTTAATTTGCTTAAAATCAAATTTAAATCTAACTATTTTTAATTCAATTAAAATTAAATTTAAATCTAACTATTTTTAATTTGCTTAAAATCAATTTAAATCTAACTATTTTTAATTTGCTTAAAATCAAATTTAAATCCAACTATTTTTAATTCAATTAAAATTAAATTTAAATCTAACTATTTTTAATTTGCTTAAAATTAAATTTAAATCTAACTATTTTTAATTTGCTTAAAATTAAATTTAAATCTAACTATTTTTAATTTGCTTAAAATTAAATTTAAATCTAACTATTTTTAATTTGCTTAAAATCAATTTAAATCTAACTATTTTTAATTTGCTTAAAATCAAATTTAAATCTAACTATTTTTAATTCAATTAAAATTAAATTTAAATCTAACTATTTTTAATTTGCTTAAAATTAAATTTAAATCTAACTATTTTTAATTTGCTTAAAATCAAATTTAAATCTAACTATTTTTAATTCAATTAAAATTAAATTTAAATCTAACTATTTTTAATTTGCCTAAAATCAATTTAAATCTAACTATTTTTAATTCAATTAAAATTAAATTTAAATCTAACTATTTTTAATTTGCCTAAAATTAAATTTAAATCTAACTATTTTTAATTTGCTTAAAATTAAATTTAAATCTAACTATTTTTAATTCAATTAAAATTAAATTTAAATCTAACTATTTTTAATTTGCTTAAAATTAAATTTAAATCTAACTATTTTTAATTTGCTTAAAATTAAATTTAAATCTAACTATTTTTAATTCAATTAAAATTAAATTTAAATCTAACTATTTTTAATTTGCTTAAAATTAAATTTAAATCTAACTATATTTAATTCAATTAAAATTAAATTTAAATCTAACTATTTTTAATTTGCTTAAAATTAAATTTAAATCTAACTATTTTTAATTTGCTTAAAATTAAATTTAAATCTAACTATTTTTAATTTGCTTAAAATTAAATTTAAATCTAACTATTTTTAATTCAATTAAAATTAAATTTAAATCTAACTATTTTTAATTTGCTTAAAATCAAATTTAAATCTAACTATTTTTAATTCAATTAAAATTAAATTTAAATCTAACTATTTTTAATTTGCTTAAAATTAAATTTAAATCTAACTATTTTTAATTTGCTTAGAATTAAATTTAAATCTAACTATTTTTAATTTGCTTAAAATTAAATTTAAATCTAACTATTTTTAATTCAATTAAAATTAAATTTAAATCTAACTATTTTTAATTTGCCTAAAATTAAATTTAAATCTAACTATTTTTAATTTGCTTAAAATCAAATTTAAATCTAACTATTTTTAATTCAATTAAAATTAAATTTAAATCTAACTATATTTAATTTGCTTAAAATTAAATTTAAATCTAACTATTTTTAATTTGCTTAAAATCAATTTAAATCTAACTATTTTTAATTTGCTTAAAATTATATTTAAATCTAACTATTTTTAATTTGCTTAAAATTAAATTTAAATCTAACTATATTTAATTTGCTTAAAATTAAATTTAAATCTAACTATTTTTAATTTGCTTAAAATTAAATTTAAATCTAACTATATTTAATTTGCTTAAAATTAAATTTAAATCTAACTATTTTTAATTTAATTAAAATTAAATTTAAATCTAACTATTTTTAATTTGCTTAAAATTAAATTTAAATCTAACTATTTTTAATTCAATTAAAATTAAATTTAAATCTAACTATTTTTAATTTGCTTAAAATTAAATTTAAATCTAACTATTTTTAATTTGCTTAAAATCAAATTTAAATCTAACTATTTTTAATTCAATTAAAATTAAATTTAAATCTAACTATTTTTAATTTGCTTAAAATTAAATTTAAATCTAACTATTTTTAATTCAATTAAAATTAAATTTAAATCTAACTATTTTTAATTTGCTTAAAATCAATTTAAATCTAACTATTTTTAATTTGCTTAAAATCAAATTTAAATCTAACTATTTTTAATTCAATTAAAATTAAATTTAAATCTAACTATTTTTAATTTGCTTAAAATTAAATTTAAATCTAACTATTTTTAATTTGCTTAAAATCAAATTTAAATCTAACTATTTTTAATTCAATTAAAATTAAATTTAAATCTAACTATTTTTAATTTGCCTAAAATCAATTTAAATCTAACTATTTTTAATTCAATTAAAATTAAATTTAAATCTAACTATTTTTAATTTGCCTAAAATTAAATTTAAATCTAACTATTTTTAATTTGCTTAAAATTAAATTTAAATCTAACTATTTTTAATTCAATTAAAATTAAATTTAAATCTAACTATTTTTAATTTGCTTAAAATTAAATTTAAATCTAACTATATTTAATTCAATTAAAATTAAATTTAAATCTAACTATTTTTAATTTGCCTAAAATCAATTTAAATCTAACTATTTTTAATTTGCTTTAAATTTTAAATCTAACTATTTTTAATTTGCCTAAAATTAAATTTAAATCTAACTATTTTTAATTTGCTTAAAATTAAATTTAAATCTAACTATTTTTAATTCAATTAAAATTAAATTTAAATCTAACTATTTTTAATTTGCTTAAAATTAAATTTAAATCTAACTATATTTAATTCAATTAAAATTAAATTTAAATCTAACTATTTTTAATTTGCTTAAAATTAAATTTAAATCTAACTATTTTTAATTTGCTTAAAATTAAATTTAAATCTAACTATTTTTAATTTGCTTAAAATTAAATTTAAATCTAACTATTTTTAATTTGCTTAGAATTAAATTTAAATCTAACTATTTTTAATTTGCTTAAAATTAAATTTAAATCTAACTATTTTTAATTCAATTAAAATTAAATTTAAATCTAACTATTTTTAATTTGCCTAAAATTAAATTTAAATCTAACTATTTTTAATTTGCTTAAAATCAAATTTAAATCTAACTATTTTTAATTCAATTAAAATTAAATTTAAATCTAACTATATTTAATTTGCTTAAAATTAAATTTAAATCTAACTATTTTTAATTTGCTTAAAATCAATTTAAATCTAACTATTTTTAATTTGCTTAAAATTATATTTAAATCTAACTATTTTTAATTTGCTTAAAATTAAATTTAAATCTAACTATATTTAATTTGCTTAAAATTAAATTTAAATCTAACTATTTTTAATTTGCTTAAAATTAAATTTAAATCTAACTATTTTTAATTCAATTAAAATTAAATTTAAATCTAACTATTTTTAATTTGCTTAAAATTAAATTTAAATCTAACTATTTTTAATTTGCTTAAAATCAAATTTAAATCTAACTATTTTTAATTCAATTAAAATTAAATTTAAATCTAACTATTTTTAATTTGCTTAAAATTAAATTTAAATCTAACTATTTTTAATTTGCTTAAAATCAAATTTAAATCTAACTATTTTTAATTCAATTAAAATTAAATTTAAATCTAACTATTTTTAATTTGCTTAAAATTAAATTTAAATCTTAATTTGCTTAAAATTAAATTTAAATCTAACTATTTTTAATTCAATTTAAATTAAATTTAAATCTAACTATTTTTAATTTGCTTAAAATTAAATTTAAATCTAACTATTTTTAATTTGCTTAAAATTAAATTTAAATCTAACTATATTTAATTCAATTAAAATTAAATTTAAATCTAACTATTTTTAATTTGCTTAAAATTAAATTTAAATCTAACTATTTTTAATTAAATTAAAATTAAATTTAAATCTAACTATTTTTAGATTGCCTAAAATCAATTTAAATCTAACTATTTTTAATTTGCTTAAAATTAAATTTAAATCTAACTTTTTTTAATTCAATTAAAATTAAATTTAAATCTAACTATTTTTAATTTGCTTAAAATCAATTTAAATCTAACTATTTTTAATTTGCTTAAAATCAAATTTAAATCTAACTATTTTTAATTCAATTAAAATTAAATTTAAATCTAACTATTTTTAATTTGCCTAAAATTAAAGTTAAATCTAACTATTTTTAATTTGCCTAAAATTAAATTTAAATCTAACTATTTTTAATTCAATTAAAATTAAATTTAAATCTAACTATTTTTAATTTGCATAAAATTAAATTTAAATATAACTATTTTTAATTCAATTAAAATTAAATTTAAATCTAACTATTTTTAATTTGCCTAAAATTAAAGTTAAATCTAACTATTTTTAATTTGCCTAAAATTAAAGTTAAATCTAACTATTTTTAATTTGCCTAAAATCAAATTTAAATCTAACTATTTTTAATTTGCCTAAAATTAAATTTAAATCTAACTATTTTTAATTTGCTTAAAATTAAATTTAAATCTAACTATTTTTAATTAAATTAAAATTAAATTTAAATCTAACTATTTTTAGATTGCCTAAAATCAATTTAAATCTAACTATTTTTAATTTGCTTAAAATCAAATTTAAATCTAACTATTTTTAATTTGCTTAAAATCAAATTTAAATCTAACTATTTTTAATTCAATTAAAATTAAATTTAAATCTAACTATTTTTAATTTGCTTAAAATCAATTTAAATCTAACTATTTTTAATTTGCTTAAAATCAAATTTAAATCTAACTATTTTTAATTCAATTAAAATTAAATTTAAATCTAACTATTTTTAATTTGCTTAAAATCAAATTTAAATCTAACTATTTTTAATTCAATTAAAATTAAATTTAAATCTAACTATTTTTAATTTGCTAAAAATCAAATATAAATCTAACTATTTTTAATTCAATTAAAATTAAATTTAAATCTAACTATTTTTAATTTGCTTAAAATTAAATTTAAATCTAACTATTTTTAATTTGCTTAAAATCAAATTTAAATCTAACTATTTTTAATTTGCCTAAAATTAAATTTAAATCTAACTATTTTTAATTTGCCTAAAATTAAATTTAAATCTAACTATTTTTAATTTGCCTAAAATTAAATTTAAATCTAACTATTTTTAATTTGCCTAAAATTAAAGTTAAATCTAACTATTTTTAATTCAATTAAAATTAAATTTAAATCTAACTATTTTTAATTTGCCTAAAATTAAATTTAAATCTAACTAACTATTATTAATTAAATTAAAATTAAATTTAAATCTAACTATTTTTAATTTGCCTAAAATTAAATTTAAATCTAACTATTTTTAATTTGCCTAAAATTAAATTTAAATCTAACTATTTTTAATTTGCCTAAAATTAAATTTAAATCTAACTATTTTTAATTTGCCTAAAATTAAATTTAAATCTAATTATTATTAATTAAATTAAAATTAAATTTAAATCTAACTATTTTTAATTTGCCTAAAATTAAATTTAAATCTAACTATTTTTAATTTGCTTAAAATTAAATTTAAATCTAACTATTTTTAATTTAATTAAAATTTAATTATTTATTTTCATAATACTTCCTCTTTTTTAGATTTTTTTTTATAGATTTAATATATTACTTTTTTTCGTTTTTAAAAGATTTAAACTAGCCTTTTTTTCATAATTACTACATTTTTTTTTTTATTAATTTTTTTTTTCTTATTTAACATATTTTTATATAGTTTTTAATAAATTGCCTTTATTTAATCTTTATTTTTATTTTTTTTACTTTTTTTTAAATTTACTTTTTTTTTATGCTTTTTACCTAACATATTATGAAAAAAGTATTAGATTCTTCTATATAACTTATTTTTTCTATTGGTGCGATTAAAATTAATGTTAGATAAATATTTTATTCAACTATTGATAGAATTTAGTATTTAATGATTTGTATTTTTTATTCGATTTTTAAGTTAAATCTTAATTTTATTTATTTGAATTATCTCTAAAAAAAGATTATTAAAGAATTTATATTTATTTTAAAATACTTATTATTTTATTTTTTTAATTTTCTATCAAAAGTTATTTAATAAAAGCTCTTCTAAAATATGAATCAGACTTTTATTTGATCCTGATTAAATACTTCTATATGATATATTTATAAATTATTTTTTGCAAGAAGTATTTCAAATTAAAATGCATGCTTCTATCAAGAAATTGAGAGTAGTCTTTTTTTTTTAATTTTAAGTTATATAAAATTAAGACTAAAGGAAGTATTTTTAAATTTTTTAAAGACAAATAAATTTCTAGAACTAGAATAAGTTAAATAGAAGATTAATTAATTTATATAATTTTTATTTTAGAAAATAAAAAATAAAACTAAATGTTGAATAAATTTTCTTGATTAAGTATATTAAAACTAATATTCTAATTTAAACGTAAAAATTTTCAAATATCTTAATTAAAGATAATTATTTTTTGATTATAGCTATAAAAATAAATTTCTTTAGAGCTTTAAATATAATATACTTACATCTCTAAGTTTAACTTTAGCAATAATTATTATGGTATATAATTAAAATAATTAAGGATTATATAATTTTTTAATTCAGAAAAAGCTTAAGCATCATAAAACAGGTTTGAAAGTTAACTATATGAATTGGTTTTAATTTTCTATTTATTCTGTTAACTTAATCATAATTATATCTAAAACGCAATAAGAGAATTATAATTCTAAAGAAAATAATAGAGCTATATTAATCTATTAAGCTAGCTAAATTTAAAATAGTAAGAGATACTTTAAAAGATAACAATTATAAGTTATTTTGCTATCTTTATTATTTTTATCTAAGTAAAAATAAATAAATTAGTTAATTATCCTAAAATAATTTTTACTAAATGCCTCTTATGAAATATATCTTAGCTTTACAATTATTTCAATTTTAAGTATTCAATAAATAAAAATAGAATGCTTGACAAACCATAATTGAAATAAGTTGAATAAAAGTATTTTAATTAATTAAAATTATACATTCTAGATATTAATGATTATTTGAAACTTCCTTTATTTTAGTAAATAAAAAGCAAAATTTTAGAGGTAAAATTTAAAATTGCTTCTATAAAGATAAATATAAAAAATCAAGTTAAATATGCTTTAATTTTAAAATTTATGAATTTTAGAAAGAATCTAGTGATTTAAGAAGCATAACTGTAAGAAAATGCAATCAATTCATGTTTTTATATTTCTCTTACGTAAATTTTATAATGTACTTTAATTATTCAATAAATTCCTTAATCATTTATTTAATGAGAAAAAAAATTAGTATAATTTGAATACTTAGTTTAAAAATTAATCTAAGAATCCTTATTTTATGAAATTTTTTAAATTCTAAATTATTTTGTAAAGTTTTTAACTTATTTCGTAATAAATTTAAAATACATTTGTATTTATATATTTTAACAAATTTAACTATTAAAAATTAAAAAATTGTTAATAATGCATAACTATAATGTATTTTAAATAGATAGAATAGCCATTTAAATTTAAAATAATATACTCTTAAAGAGAAATAGTTAGAATGCTATATAGATAATAATTTTATTTTTAATTATCTAGAAATTTTAGAAATAATAGCATTATTTCATTATTAAACTTGATTTTCTTCATTTATTTAATACTACTAATATAACTAATATATATTCTTTCTATAGAAGATCCATAATCTAAGTATTTAAGTTAAGTTAATTTAATCATAAAGTTTCATTTTATGTTCTTAATAAATAATAGAGGTTTAGCATATATGATGATACTATTTTATGTAAGTTATTACTTATGCTTGGTAGCTTATTTAATTATTATCATTTTAATGCTCTATTTTTTATTAAAAATGACAGCGGTGGGATTTTAACCCACACCCCGAAAGACTAGCGCCTTAGACCACTCGGCCACACTGTCTGTTATTAATAGGATATTAGTTTCTTTAAATATTCTAACTTATAAACAAATTAATTATATTCAAGGTTACTTATAAATTGTTATTATTATAATAAGCATTCATTCTTTATCTTAAAAACTTAAACCTTTATGCTTATCAAGCTAGTAAATAAATATTTTAATTAAATAAAATTTTTAATTGATGGCACTTCTATCTAAAAGCTATTTTACTCTAAAAGTTTGAACATCCTTATATTTTTATTCTTCTTTAAAATTAAATGAATAACCTTAATTAGCTTTTTAAATGCTAATATAATAATATTGCTAATTTAATAATTATTAAGTTTCTTATTTTATTAGAGTATATATCATTAAGCTGCTAAACATTTCTGAAATAGATATTTTAATAGTTCAATTATTATATAGAAACTACTTCAACTACTTACTTATAATGATTCTTAAGAACTAAATTTCAAATTTATTTAATCTTATTAAAGTATTCTATTCATTAATTAAAAATCACTTTAATTTAGAAAGAAAGCCTGTTTCTCTAATTTAAGCAGATACTTCACTAAAATGAAGTTCTAAGTATAAATGTATTAATTAATATAATTAAATTTGTTTAATGTTTAAGTTATATATCTAGATATATAAAGCTTAAGCTTATTAAATTAATTACTAACTTATTAATAATTATTTAGAGTTTAGTTTATTTTAATATCGCACTATTTCTTAAAATTATAAAATAAATAGACTCTTAAATTATTAATTTCCTTTTACTTTTAGTTTTTTCATTTTGATAGATTAAGTTTTCTATAGTAGAATAAATATAATAAAAGGTTAGAAAGAATTAAAATATTAGATATAATATAATATTAAGCTATTAATTATTGAGTTAGGAGATTTATAGCTTTATTATTATATTTTATTTAAAATAAACAATTATGCAATTATTATATCTACTAATAAACATCTAACTAACTTTTAAAATTACATTTAACTATTATTTCAGTTAAAAATTTAATAGCTTTATAAAAAGCAAGATTATTTAACTTTTTACTAGAACTATTTATTTTAAAATCTTATAACTATATTATATTCTAATTGTAATAAAACAAATAGTTAATATGATATTTAATAAATTTAAATCTTATTAAATGTTAGTTTAATAAAGGATAGCTAGATTAAATTATATAATCTTAGTTATATTGTAAATTAAAAATAATAATTATATATTTCTATTTGCTAACTTTATGAAATAAATATCCCTTTCATTTACAAATTATTAGACAATGCTTGCTAGTTATATTTAAGATTTTATTAATTTAAATTTTATCTATAATTAAAGACTTTTCTTAGTTTTATCTAATTTTAGTTTCAAAGTCTATTAAAGTTATCAATGTACCTTATGATGATAATTCTATTGATTAAGGTTTAGAAATAAATTTGTTTAATTAAGCATATTATTTATAAATTCTATATTTTGTAAAAGAGTTATAAATAGATAAAGTGCTTTATCTTATTACAAAAAGTTTATATTCAAAAGAGATAACCACCAAATCATTATATCTATACCAGATGTTTATTATAAATTGTTTTTATTTAAAAAATAAAGATTATTTTTACATTTTAAGCTATAGAAAATAGATTAAGCAATTTTATAGCTTCTTTTTATTAAGAAAAAATGATTTTTATTCTTAAAGTAAAAATGCTATTATGAAAGATATAATTTCAATGTATCTGAAACATTTCATTAATTTTATTTAAAATTTTAACTTTAATTTTTTCAATGAAAACTTAGATACCTTACATTAATTTTAAAATATAGGAAATACTTTTATTTAATAATCTTTATAAGTTATTCATAAAATATCTATTATAAGATTCATTAATATTTATTTCAACTAATTTGATCATGTCTTATCTTTTATTTAAGTTAAATCTAAATTATAAAATTTAAATTTAAATTATTTTTTTAAATATGATTTAATTAAATATTCTGGTTATTGGTATATAATTACTAATATTTTAAATAATTAAAATATTAGTAAAAATTAGGTCTATTTATATATGTGTTTCATGGGAATAAATATATTATACTATTCTTTAATCTATTAGTTAATATTACCTAATAATTTATCATCTAAAATCTTTATATTCCTATTTATTTGTACCATCTATTAAATGCTTATTTCTTCTTCTAATTTATTATGATTTTCATTTAAATTAAAGTTAAAATAAATATATTGCAAACATAACTATAAATGATTAATAAATCTTTTGTTGTCATATTTTAAATAAATGATTTAACTTTTAGATATAATTTAAAGAAAACTAGGCGTTATATACCTCTTTCTTAAAATTAAAGTGAATAAAGTGATGAGAATAAAAAATTATAAGATTAAATAGTAATTTAAAAATGTATATTATTCTAAGAATTTGGGGGTGAAATATCTCTATTCACTTATAAAATACCTCTAAAAAATAGTTAACTTTATATATATCTTTTATTTACCAAATATTTGGAAAGATTGTTGTATTATCTACATAGTTTTGAATTTGAATACAATAAAAAAAAGCACTAATATCTAATTTATTTAAATCTAGATTAGATTCTGCTTTAGGTATAAAATATTTTCAAATAGATTATTAATATCTTCTAATTAAAAATGCTTCAAAGTTATTTGCAAAGAATGATGAATCAAAATATTAATTAAAGAGATGTTTAAAGCTTAAAATGATATATGCTTAGAATTAAATATAATTTAGTAAAAGACCTAATGAAGTAGACACTATTATATAATAATTCATAACTCTAGCTTTAGTTGATTGACTATTTTATTTTATAAAATATAATAATTTCTTAATTTTCTTAGTTAATTTATAATAAATCTTAAAGCTTGTTTATTCCTATTGCTATAATTTATTAATTTAAATCTTTTAAATTATTATTTTGCTTTATAGATTATAATATAATGCATAGTTAAATATACTTTTTGTCTATTTAAGGCTAAAAGGATAAAATATAAGAGTCATTAGATTCTAGAATTAAGTTTAGCTATTTTCTAATTTTTATCTAAATAGGATGATCCTAATTGTATTATAGCTTGATATTTTTAATTTCCCTCTTTTAAACTTAAAATTCTTAAATAAATGTAAAGAGTAGATTTTCTTAATGAGATACATGCTTAAAAGAATTGAATTACATTCTAAATAAAAATGAAGCAATTAAGTAAATAGGTAGTAGTTTCTAAAGGTTAGATAATATTAGATAGCTCTATGAATTATAGGCAACTATAAGTAGCATTGTATATAATAACTAATAATATCTAAATAGTTTAGATATCTGCTTTATATAATGATAGAATTAGCTTTAGAAGTAGATTAGAGTAATTAATAGTAAATTAGATAAATGTATATAATATAACTCTAAGAATTTAATATAAATGCAAGTATAATCAATCAATCATTTCATTATTCTCTTTATTAGAATCTTTAAAACTTAACTTATAACTATTTACTATCTTATAAGCACAAGCTCTTGATTCTAATATCAATGTAAGTACTAATTTTAGAAATTAGGTAGACACTATTAAATTAGTAGTTATAATATTAAATAGATATTAAGCTTTATTTTTATTATCTATTTCCAAAGCTAGTTATATTATACTATTTATTACTTAAATCTAATTATAGTCAGCAATAAATTAAATACTACTATCTTTCTTAGGAATTAAAGGTAGCAACTAAAGAAGCTTGTTAATTATACCAAAGTACCATACTAGCAATATTAAAACAAATCCTACTTACCTTTGCATTATTTCCTTAATTAAAATATAAAGATATTATACTAAGAATAATTAAGGCTAATACTTTTATACTATTAGTTTAATCATAATAGATATAGCTTATTAAGATGAAGGCTACTAGCATAATTATTATTAAGTTAAGGTTATTTTGACACTAATATATAAATTAAATATATCAAATGAATAATTATTTTACAAATAAACCAAAGAGTACAAATACTTAAGATATATAAACATTTAGCGAATTTTTAAATTTAAATTATATTCCTTAAGCAATATTTAATTATTAACTTGAGCTTTTATTTAAATTTTTACTTAAAAAATAGGATTTAATTAAAGCAAATTAAGTTCATTGCCAAACTTCTACCTAAAAGAAAATTGAACATGTTAAAGGATCTTTAACTAAACCCTATGTAATTATCGTCATATTTCGGTCTAAATGAATATAATGTCTGAAAAATCCTTCCATACTTACTTTTATCAAGCCTGCTTCTGGGTAACTATGAACTTATTATTTGAAGAATTTTTATCGAAAGATTTATACCAACTCTAAGAGTGAACTGAAACTTAATCTGTACAGAAAATTATTTCTTAAACTAAGTACGAATTCGCTTTTCCTGTAGAAAGTTACGCTATTAAAAATGTAGCTTTTTCGATAAATCCGTTATCAGTTCTTAATCCTGCTAGAACTGAAACTTTAGAACCTCCTCCTGAACCATAACTATCAAAAATAGATCCTGAAAAAGCACCAGTCATAACTGATTTTTTGGTAATATATCCTGCATCATATGAGCCTCCATCAATCGAAAACGCTGCATATGGTCTATCATTGCTGTCTAAAGTCAATGTTAAACATCTACAATCAGCTGGGCTTGAATCTAAGAAAGTTTTGTACAGTTCAACTTCTTAACTATCTACTTTCCTAATTCAGCAATCTTAATTTTTAGAACTAATTTATGAATACCCTACTTCATAAACATTTCCATTTGTATCTCTCATAGATTTGGTACTAAGTCTTTCTTGAGTATAGCTTTACTTTTCCATAAAGAACTTATCTATTCTGTGACTTTGAGAAAAGCCTATAATAGCCAATATCAGTAAGAAGGAAATTTTCATTTATACATGTTAAGTACCAAAGTGAACTTATATGGTTTGGAGTAATTTTAAATAACTACGTAAGCTATTAAAAGAGTTACTTTAAATAATAAAAGAATAATTGAAATTATTTGAAAATTAACTCTATTATTAAATTAAAATATTTAATTGCTTGATAGATAATTAAATTGTAAGATTAAGGATCTTTTTTTTAACTTTAATATCGAAACGTTAATTTAATAGCGAAGCATATATCTATCAGTGCATAATAAAGAAATAAAATAAAATAAATATTACTAAGTATTTTCGTAATATCGAAAAGAAACTTTAAAATAATAAATTAAGTTAATAAAATAAAATTTTTTCTTTATTTATTATTTGCTGCCAAATAGCTCTAATAAATTTTAGAGTATAAATATGACCTAATTTTCTATTTTTATCTTGCTTATAAACATTTTCTTTATATTTTCACTATTTGATCCTATTTTCTTACTTTCTTTACTTTCCATTCTTCAAAAAGATCTTGAAATTTCAATTTTAGTTGTTAAATTATTATTAATTTTCAATATTTATAACATCATTCTCACAGGAATATAAACCTTTAAAATAATTTAATCAAAGTTTTATCTAAATAGTATTAATAAATTTAGATAAATAAATTTCCCATCTATAACTAAAAATTATTATTATGTTTTAAAAATTTAAAAATAAAATAAATCATTAAGGCAATCACAAGCCTTCCATAATAAATAATTATCACATTTAAAAGTAGCTAAA
Organism: Loxodes magnus; assembly: GCA_946699065.1. Classification (NCBI taxonomy): domain Eukaryota; phylum Ciliophora; class Karyorelictea; order Loxodida; family Loxodidae; genus Loxodes; species Loxodes magnus. The sequence goes on from CAMPDV010001327.1 coordinate 20,995, forward strand.
ATATAAAAAAATAAATAAGGAATAGATATAACTTTATGAATTTAATTAATTTAAGCTACCATATATAAGCTTAATATTTATTTATCAATCTGATTATTTATAGTTTCTATATTTTAGTTATCTTTATTTATTTAAGTCTATGTACATTTAATTATTTTCTTATGAAAGCTAATTTTAAAACAGATAGTAAATATCGTCTGCTTTATATTATCATTATAATCTTCATATACTTTGTTTCGTAGCCTAAATAAGGTATATAAACAAAATATATTGATTGATAATGGTAGTTGTAAATAAAGCATGCAAGTTAAATTAGATAATTAAGAAAACCAAATAAAATGAATCTTATTTTTATATTTTCTTCCAATATATCTTAAAATAAGTTTAATAATAAATTATTCTAAATTTCTATGCTAAATTTTAGGATTTTAATAATTAAAACAAAATAAATCTATATAAAATGAGAAATTTATATTAATAGATTCAAATAGCATTTTGATATAGTAATAAATGTAGAAATTTATAATTCCGATTTAATTGAAAAAAATCTAAATTTATTATAAAATAACTATGCTTAGTTTTATTGAAAAAGTAATTAAGCAATACAATTAAGAAAATTACTTAAAGATAAAATATAAAGCATACTTAGTAGAATTTTATAAACTACCAAGAAGATTTTTAGAATGATTATAAAGTTAATAAATATTATTATTTGCTTTTTTTAAAATTAATTATTATATGGCTTTATTAGTCTTATATGTTTTTCTTATTTTAGTTAAAAATTTTATTTTAATTAAATTAAATTAAATTAAATTAAATTTTCTTTTTTTGTTTAATTTTTTTATCTTTTTTAATCTTATTAAATTATTTTTCTTATTTTTAGAATATCTTATATTTTATTATAGTTTAATAATTTTTTTTATATTTTTCCATTTTTTTAAGTAAATTTTTATTTATTATTTTCCTTTTTATATTTATTAGCATAATTTTTTATCTTTTGTTTTATTTTTTCTTTTAATATTAATTAATTTTTTTATTATTTTTTTAAATTATGTCATTTTGAGTTTATTTCTTAGGATGTTTTAATTTCATTAATATAATGAATTTTTTTTCAAATTGTATCTTAGTTTATTTCTTTAATTTTTTTAAATAAATTATATTTTATAGATTTTAATATTATTTGAAGTTTCAAACAAATAAATTTAACTATCTAATTTTAGATAATATATATCATTATTGGGTGATAATGAATAATTTCCAGGTATTAAATAAAAAATTTTATGTAATTATTTTTTTTTGTAAATTAGGTTTAAGTATACAAGTTTTTTTCAGATGAATAAAGATTTTATATTCTATTTTTTTTAATAATTTACGTTATTTATTAATAAAAAAAATTTTACTTTTGATTATTAAATTCGAAATAATAAGATTTTTTTAAATAATTTAATTTTATATTATAACATATCTTATATATTTTCATTCTTTTAAAATTATAAAAAATTAATTTGTATTTAATTAATATAAGATTTGTTTTTTTATTTATAAAAAAAATTTTAATTATGATTAAAGTATATTTTTATCATAATAGTTTTATTATTTTTTATTTGTTCATTAATAGTCTTATTTTTAAATAATTTTTTATATTAAAATAAAAGTTTTTGTAATTGAATTTATCTCAAAATTTATTTAAATTTTTAAAAAAATGTAAATATATTTTTTTTAATTTTATTTAAAATTTTTAATTTTTTTTTAAAGAAATGAATAATGATATTTAATTTTATTATGTTTGTAAAATTTTAGTGTTCGCGTTTAATATTTTTATCTAATAGTTATCAAGTTTTTTATTTTTCTTATCAAATATATTTTAATCAAAATTATATATTAATTTTGATAAATTCTTATTTTTAATTAATATTTATTCTTTTTCAATTTTATTTTCATTGTAATATATGGTATTTATTGAGATACTTTTTTTAAATTAATTATAAGTAATGGATTTAACCGTCTGTTAGAGTTGTAGCAAAGTCTTTGACTAAAATCAAAGATTACCCAAAATAATAAGTTGTGGTTGCATTTAATGTACTAAATGCTTAAAAACATTTTAAAAAGTGACTGATACAATAAAATGTAAAATTCATAGCATTTAAGTAAATATAGATGAACAGAATCTGAAGAATTTCGACATAAAAGAGTACTTTAAGTAGGAAATCAATAATTTTGAACAACAAATCAATTTTAAGTAATTGATAAAAGACATATAAAGTGAATTAAGTTCCTAAAAGAACAAAATGACAGGGATCATTAACACGTGCTTAGATTTTTAAAAGATATTTAGTTAAGTAGTGAAGCAAGTCACTTCGATGTAATATCAAAAAGAAATTAAAAATTTTTAGACGAGTTCATTTTATTTCGAGAGCTTCTTAAAAAAAATTAATACAATTAATGTGAAGTTTTGTTAGATAAAATCCCTTAAGATTGTAACTAGTTAAGAGTATAATCGAAGTATAAATGTTTTAAAAAACTTGGTAAAAGAGGTTGGAGAATTGTAAAACGAGAGTAAGAAAGTAATTGAGTCAAATTCTAATGACAGTAATTAGAATTTCAAAATCATCTAAGAAATTTCATTCAAGGTCTTTTAGGAGATTATGAGTATGAATCCCGAATAAAGATCAAATATGTAAGATTTCGCAGTTGTAATAAGAAAGTTCTTAGATCAATAAAACCAACTCAAGTAAAACCAGGCAAAAGAAGTGAGACAACCTTAAGAAGAAGTAAAAAAATAAATCTAAGGTCAGCAAGTTAACAAATCAATTAAACCTTAAATTCCAAAATAAGTTCAAGCAGTTTAAACAGCAAAATAAACACTTTAGGAGTTCAAAATCGAAAGCATTCAGAACCTTTAAAATATCCTCAATGAATTCCAAAACAAATAAATCGATATGAGTTCCATTTTGAACAATCCATTGAATGTAATCAACTTATGCTAAAAATAAGTGATTCTTTACGATTTAATATAATTAAATTCAGCAAAGAATCAATAATAAATGTTGCAGATCTTGAACATAGCTAAAAATCAACCAAAAATGTAAATAGCAGCTGCAAATGCTATAACAATGTTAAACTTCTTGAACTACAACTTTACGTAATAAAACTTCTCAAACATCGACTTAACAAACTCTGATCTCTCGGACACCACTTTCACAAACTGTAAATTCTCCAACTCCAACCTAACATAATCTAACCTCCGTAACTCCAAATTCATAAACTGTGACTTATCCAATGCTAACCTTACCTCAATCTCTTCTGAGTACCCACACATCTTCACTGGACACTCCAACTCAGTCACCTCCGTGGCCATCTCCTCAGACTCTAATTTAATAGTATCCGCTTCCCTCGACAAAACTCTAAGACTTTACAACATAGCTACAGGTAGCTGTAAGACCATGAGTGGTCACACTAATTAGGTATGATCTGTGGCTATATCCAGTAATTCAGAGTTCATCGTATCGGGAAGTTATGATTAGACGGTGAGACTATGGGACGTCAAGACAGGTACCTGTAAGACCATGAGTGGTCACACTAATTAGGTATGATCTGTGGCTATATCCAGTAATTCAGAGTTCATCGTATCGGGAAGTGTAGATTAGACGGTGAGACTATGGGACGTCAAGACAGGTACCTGTAAGACCATGAGTGGTCACACTAATTAGGTATGATCTGTGGCTATATCCAGTAATTCAGAGTTCATCGTATCGGGAAGTGTAGATTAGACGGTGAGACTATGGGACGTCAAGACAGGTACCTGTAAGACCATGAGTGGTCACACTAGTTATGTATCTGCTGTGGCTATATCTAGTGATTCCAACTTAATTATATCTGGATCGGATGACAAAACAATTCGTTTATGGAACTCTCGAACTCTGTCTTGTACAATGGTCTTATCGGGACACACAGCTGAAGTCTTATCGGTAATATTCTCGAGTAACAACAAATATATCTTATCAGGATCACTTGACAAGTCAATAAGAATCTGAAATATCAATAATGGATAGTGTGAATGTGTACTATTAGGTCATACGGACAGTGTGGGTAGTTTATCATTATCTAGGGACAACAATTGGTTAGTATCAAGTAACGGAGATAGATGGGGTAACTAATCAAAAGATTACATCATTAGAAGATGGAACTTAGGAAGGCTATTGAATATAGTAGATACTAATAGTTAGCAATAGGTAAGTCCATTTTAACACACACATTTATTATAGACTGACTGGAACAAGGTATATGCTGACTATGGATTGCGATTTAAGAATTGTGTACTGACTAATACTACAATGAGTGTGGAGGACAAGTAGAGATACATCAGGTGATCTATATGGAGTTAAACTATTTAAACTATTTAAACTATTTAAACTATTTAATTTTTTTACATTTAAGAATTTAAAATTTTCTAAGTCTTTATTCTAATTAAGTTTGTTTTTAATATTATTATTCTAAGTAAAAAAAGAAAATTTTTAAAGTTCGTAATTTTTCATAAGTCTTTTTTTTCTGAACTTAGTTATTTTTATTAATATTTTATTTTAATTTAATTTTAAAATCAAGTGTTAGAGTAACTAATAATTTTCTAGAGTTAGGAAAATTTGCAAAGTATGTACTAGCCAAAAATTTTCTAGATTTTTTCCAGTGTTAGAAAAATTTTTGAAGTATGTACTAAAGTAAAAAAATATAAATGTTCTAGTGTTTAAAAATTTTGAGGTATGTACTGGATTTAAAAAATTTTAAATATATCTGGTGTTCGAAAAATTTTTAGAAGTATGTACTAAGCTAATTAATTTAAATTTTCAAGCGTTAGGAAAAATTTTTGAAGTATGTACTCAGCTAAATAATTTAAATTTTCCGGCGTTAGGAAAATTTTTGAGTTATGTGTTAGAGCTAAAATTTTTTTAATTTTATATTATAGTTTTAGAATTTTTTTGAGTTACGCGTAAGCGCGAAGTTTTTTTTTTAATTTGTTATAAAATTTAATTACGTTTGTTATTATTTTTAAGTTGCACAATATAATTTTCTGATAGGAAAAATGTAAAATACTGCATTTGAAAGCGCAGCAGATTAAATTAGCATGAGTTAGAAGCCCTGAAATCGTGAAAAACGTCAAAGCCTTTTTTTGCTCAGCGTTTTACACTATAGGGCTGCGTTGGGACGGAACAAGTTGGGGGATTTCGGGATTAGTAGAGGTTCAGAAAGGAATAATTTTTTTTGAGAAAAATTTTCAAAATAAAAAGGTTTTTGAAAAAATTGGAATAAAAAATTTGAGACTATTTTTTTGATTTTGATTTTGATTTTGATTTTGAAAATTTTTGATATTGGTTTTGAAAACTTTTGATTTTGGTTTTGAAAATTTTTGATTTTGGTTTGAAAATTGTTGAATTGGGATTCGAAAGTTTCGATATTGGATTTGAAAACTTTAAATTTTGTATTTTGGTTTTGAAGATTTTAGTTTTTGTTTTGTAAGTTTTTGTTTTGTAAGTTTTTGTTTTTTTGATTTAAAAATTTTCGATTTAGGTGCATGATAAAAATTTTTAGAATTGGGTTTTGATTTTTTTTGATTTTTAGAGCTAAATGAAAGGCGAATAAGAGTATTTAAAGCATATAATCGTGAAAAATTTAATTTTGTTTTTTTGCTCAGCTTTTTACACTGCAAGACTTTTTTCGGACGGAACAAACTGGGGGAAATCGGGATAGATAAAGGTCAGAAAGGAACAAATTTTCTGAAAAAAGTTTCAAAATATAAAAAAGTTTTGAGAAAAAATGGGATTAAAAAAGATGAAGGATATAATTTTTGATTTCGGTTTCGAAATGTTTTGATTTTGGGTTGTGCTAATTTTTTTTTGAATTGGGTTGTGATAATTTTTTTGATTTTTGGGTAATGAAAATTTTTTGCTATTTAGAGTTAATAAAAGTAGAAAAAGATCTTGAAATACAAAAAAAAAAAAAAATCTACTAAGAAGAAATATTTCAAAAATAATGATAAAATAAAAATATGCAAAAAAAAGTAAGAAATGGTAATTAAAAGATGGTGGGAGCAGAGATTAACCTTCTGAATCATACTTTATGGTTTTATGGATAGGAACAAGTTCATTTAATGAAGTGAGAAAGCCCCTGGTAAAAGTCAAACATTGCAAGGGAACGCCTTCCTCTTGATTATCAACTCCGGTAGGAGCTTGAAGTCAGGCTGCCAATAGTGATGGAGCACCCTGGCAGCTGCTATTTGAAAGCAACAGAATATCCACGAAATCCCATGAAGGCTGTGTTGGGATCGTAAAATGAAAGAAGATGCAGTCAGAAACTCATTAAGCTTAAAAATATATAATAAGAAAAGAAAAAATAAAATTTTTCGCAAAATGAATAAAAGGAAAATAATAATTAAAAGTAACTTTTTATTAAAAAATGAAAGTTATTATAAAAAAAGCAAGTATAAAAATAAGATCATATTCACAGTAGATTAAAAAAAAAAAATGAAATGTTGCAAAAAAGAGATGATTTAAGTATTTACATTAGTGAAGAAGTAAAGTGAGTAAAGAAAAAAGAATTTCAGCCTCGATGAATTACAAGAAAGTAGAGATAAAAAAAAGTTAAAAGAATTTATAAAAGTGAGGATATAAAGTAAGAAAAGAAGAAAGAATTAAACTTTTAGAATTACTTTAATTAGAAATAAAAAGAAGTTATAAGAATTATAAAGTAAAGAAGTAAAGTAAGAAAAGAAGGAAGAAATTCAGCTTTATGAATTACTATAACTTAGAGATAAAAAGAAGTTATAAGAATTTATAAAAGTTAAGAAGTAACGTAAAAAAGAAAAAAGAATTTCAGCTTTATGAATTGAATAACTTAGAGATAAAAAGAAGTTAAAAAAAATTTATAAAAGTGAAGAAATAAATTAAGAAAAGAAGAATCAATTTCAGTTTTAAGGAGTATGCTTTGAAAGAAAAGATATCAGTATTTTGAAAAGTGATGAAGTAGAAAAGTAAGTAAAAGAGTTTGAAGATCATAATTGAAAGTAATAATAGAAAATGAGAAAGAAAGATGAGATTTCAAAGAAAAGTGAAGTAGAAAAGCAAGTAAAAGAGTTTGAAGATCATAATTGAAAGTAATAATAGAAAATGAGAAAGAGAGATGAGATTTCAAAGAAAAGTGAAGTAGAAAAGCAAGTAAAAGAGTGTGAAGATCATAATTGTAAGGTATCTAGAAGTTAAATAAGATTTCTAAGAAAAGTGAATAAGAAAAGCAAGTAAAAGAGTCTGAAAATCATAATTGAAAGTAATAATAGAAAATGAGAAAGAGAGATGAGATTTCAAAGAAAAGTGAAGTAGAAAAGCAAGTAAAAGAGTTTGAAGATCATAATTGAAAGTAATAATAGAAAATGAGAAAGAGAGATGAGATTTCAAAGAAAAGTGAAGTAGAAAAGCAAGTAAAAGAGTGTGAAGATCATAATTGTAAGGTATCTAGAAGTTAAATAAGATTTCTAAGAAAAGTGAATAAGAAAAGCAAGTAAAAGAGTCTGAAAATCATAATTAAAAGTAATAAAATGAGAAAGAGAGATGAGATTTCAAAGAAAAGTGAAGTAGAAAAGCAAGTAAAAGAGTGTGAAGATCATAATTGAAAGTATCTAGAAGTTAAATAAGATTTCTAAGAAAAGAGAATAAGAAATGTAAGAAAAAGAGTGTGAAGATAATAATTGAAAGTATCTAGAAGTTAAATAAGATTTCTAAGAAAAGAGAATAAGAAATGTAAGTATAAGAGTTTGAAGATCATAATTGAAAGCATCTAGAATTCAAATAAGATTTCTAAGAAAAGTGAATAAGAAAAGCAAGTAAAAGAGTCTGAAGATCATAATTAAAAGTATCAAGAAGTTAAATAAGATTTCAAAGAAAAGTGAATAAGAAAAGCAAGTAAAAGAGTGTGAAGATGATAATTGAAAGTATCTAGAAGTTAAATAAGATTTCTAAGAAATGTGAAGTGGAAAAGCAAGCAAAAGAGTTTGAAGATCATAATTGAAAGTAATAAAATGAGAAAGAGAGATGAGATTTCAAAGAAAAGTGAAGTAGAAAAGCAAGTAAAAGAGTGTGAAGATCATAATTGAAAGTATCTAGAAGTTAAATAAGATTTCTAAGAAATGTGAAGTAGAAAAGCAAGTAAAAGAGTTTGAAGATCATTTTGAAAGTATCTAGAAGTTAAATAAGATTTCTAAGAAATGTGAAGTAGAAAAGCAAGTAAAAGAGTGTGAAGATCATAATTGAAAGTAATAAAATGAGAAAGAGAGATGAGATTTCAAAGAAAAGTGAAGTAGTAAAGCAAGTAAAAGAGTTTGAAGATCATAATTAAAAGTATCAAGAAGTTAAATAAGATTTCAAAGAAAAGTGAATAAGAAAAGCAAGTAAAAGAGTGTGAAGATCATAATTGAAAGTATCTAGAAGTTAAATAAGATTTCTAAGAAAAGAGAATAAGAAATGTAAGAAAAAGAGTGTGAAGATAATAATTGAAAGTATCTAGAAGTTAAATAAGATTTCTAAGAAAAGAGAATAAGAAATGTAAGTATAAGAGTTTGAAGATCATAATTGAAAGCATCTAGAATTTAAATAAGATTTCTAAGAAAAGTGAATAAGAAAAGCAAGTAAAAGAGTGTGAAGATCATAATTGAAAGTATCTAGAAGTTAAATAAGATTTCTAAGAAAAGAGAATAAGAAATGTAAGAAAAAGAGTGTGAAGATAATAATTGAAAGTATCTAGAAGTTAAATAAGATTTCTAAGAAAAGAGAATAAGAAATGTAAGCAAAAGAGTTTGAAGATCATAATTGAAAGTAATAAAATGAGAAAGAGAGATGAGATTTCAAAGAAAAGTGAAGTAGAAAAGCAAGTAAAAGAGTGTGAAGATCATAATTGAAAGTATCTAGAAGTTAAATAAGATTTCTAAGAAATGTGAAGTAGAAAAGCAAGTAAAAGAGTGTGAAGATCGTAATTGAAAGTATCTAGAAGTTAAATAAGATTTCTAAGAAATGTGAAGTAGAAAAGCAAGTAAAAGAGTGTGAAGATCATAATTGAAAGTAATAAAATGAGAAAGAGAGATGAGATTTCAAAGAAAAGTGAATAAGAAATGTAAGAAAAAGAGTGTGAAGATCATAATTGTAAGTATCAAGAAGTTAAATAAGATTTCTAAGAAAAGTGAATAAGAAGAGCAAGTAAAAGAGTCTGAAGATCATAATTAAAAGTATCTAGAAGTTAAAAAAGGTTTCAAAGAAAAGTGAAGTTGAAATGTAAGTAAAAGAGTGTGAAGATCATAATTGAAAGTTTCTAGAAGTTAAATAAGATTTCTAAGAAAAGAGAATAATAAATATAAGAAAAAGAGTGTGAAGATCATAATTGAAAGTATCAGAAATAAAATAAAATTTCTAAGAAAAGTGAATAAGAAAAGTAGGAAAAAGAGTGTGAAGATCATAATTGTAAGGTATCTAGAAGTAAAATAAGATTTCTACAAAAAGTGAATAAGAAAAGCAAGTAATAGAGTCTGAAGATCATAATTGAAAGTAATAAAATGAGAAAGAGAGATGAGATTTCAAAGAAAAGTGAAGTAGTAAAGCAAGTAAAAGAGTCTGAAGATTTAATTGAAAGTAATAATAGAAAATGAGAAATAGTGATGAGATTTCAAAGCAAAGTGAAAAAGAAGAGCAAGTAAAAGAGTCTGAAGATCATAATTGTAAGTATCTAGAAGTTAAAAAAGATTTCAAAGAAAAGTGAAGTAGAAATGCAAGTATAGAGTGTGAAGATCATAATTGAAAGTATCTAGAAGTTAAATAAGATTTCTAAGAAAAGTGAATAAGAAAAGCAAGAAAAAGAGTGTGAAGATCATAATTGTAAGTATCAAGAAGTTAAATAAGATTTCTACAAAAAGTGAATAAGAAAAGCAAGTAAAAGAGTCTGAAGATAATAATTGAAAGTATCTAGAAGTTAAATAAGATTTCTAAGAAAAGAGAATAAGAAATGTAAGTATAAGAGTTTGAAGATCATAATTGAAAGCATCTAGAATTTAAATAAGATTTCTAAGAAAAGTGAATAAGAAAAGCAAGTAATAGAGTCTGAAGATCATAATTGAAAGTAATAAAATGAGAAAGAGAGATGAGATTTCAAAGAAAAGTGAAGTAGTAAAGCAAGTAAAAGAGTCTGAAGATTTAATTGAAAGTAATAATAGAAAATGAGAAATAGTGATGAGATTTCAAAGCAAAGTGAAAAAGAAGAGCAAGTAAAAGAGTCTGAAGATCATAATTGTAAGTATCTAGAAGTTAAAAAAGATTTCAAAGAAAAGTGAAGTAGAAATGCAAGTATAGAGTGTGAAGATCATAATTGAAAGTATCTAGAAGTTAAATAAGATTTCTACAAAAAGTGAATAAGAAAAGCAAGTAAAAGAGTCTGAAGATAATAATTGAAAGTATCTAGAAGTTAAAAAAGATTTCTAAGAAAAGTGAATAAGAAATGTAAGAAAAAGAGTGTGAAGATCATAATTGAAAGTATCTAGAAGTTAAATAAGATTTCTAAGAAAAGAGAATAAGAAATGTAAGTATAAGAGTTTGAAGATCATAATTGAAAGCATCTAGAATTTAAATAAGATTTCTAAGAAAAGTGAATAAGAAAAGCAAGTAAAAGAGTGTGAAGATCATAATTGTAAGTATCAAGAAGTTAAATAAGATTTCTAAGAAAAGTGAATAAGAAAAGCAAGTAAAAGAGTGTGAAGATGATAATTGAAAGTATCTAGAAGTTAAATAAGATTTCTAAGAAATGTGAAGTGGAAAAGCAAGCAAAAGAGTGTGAAGATCATAATTGAAAGTAATAAAATGAGAAAGAGAGATGAGATTTCAAAGAAAAGGTAAGTAGAAAAGCAAGTAAAAGAGTGTGAAGATCATAATTGAAAGCATCTAGAAGTTAAATAATATTTCTTAGAAAAGTGAATAAGAAAAGTTGGAAAAAGAGTGTGAAGATCATAATTGAAAGTATCTAGAAGTTAAATAAGATTTCTAAGAAAAGAGAATAAGAAATGTAAGTATAAGAGTTTGAAGATCATAATTGAAAGCATCTAGAATTTAAATAAGATTTCTAAGAAAAGTGAATAAGAAAAGCAAGTAAAAGAGTCTGAAGATCATAATTAAAAGTATCAAGAAGTTAAATAAGATTTCAAAGAAAAGTGAATAAGAAAAGCAAGTAAAAGAGTGTGAAGATGATAATTGAAAGTATCTAGAAGTTAAATAAGATTTCTAAGAAAAGTGAATAAGAAATGTAAGAAAAAGAGTGTGAAGATCATAATTGTAAGTATCAAGAAGTTAAATAAGATTTCTAAGAAAAGTGAATAAGAAATGTAAGAAAAAGAGTGTGAAGATCATAATTGTAAGTATCAAGAAGTTAATTAAGATTTCAAAGAAAAGTGAATAAGAAAAGCAAGTAAAAGAGTGTGAAGATGATAATTGAAAGTATCTAGAAGTTAAATAAGATTTCTAAGAAATGTGAAGTGGAAAAGCAAGCAAAAGAGTTTGAAGATCATAATTGAAAGTAATAAAATGAGAAAGAGAGATGAGATTTCAAAGAAAAGTGAAGTAGAAAAGCAAGTAAAAGAGTGTGAAGATCATATTTGAAAGTATCTAGAAGTTAAATAAGATTTCTAAGAAAAGTGAATAAGAAATGTAAGTAAAAGAGTGTGAAGATCATAATTGAAAGTATCTAGAAGTTAAATAAGATTTCTAAGAAAAGAGAATAAGAAATGTAAGTATAAGAGTTTGAAGATCATAATTGAAAGCATCTAGAATTTAAATAAGATTTCTAAGAAAAGTGAATAAGAAAAGCAAGTAAAAGAGTCTGAAGATCATAATTAAAAGTATCAAGAAGTTAAATAAGATTTCAAAGAAAAGTGAATAAGAAAAGCAAGTAAAAGAGTGTGAAGATGATAATTGAAAGTATCAAGAAGTTAAATAAGATTTCAAAGAAAAGTGAATAAGAAAAGCAAGTAAAAGAGTGTGAAGATGATAATTGAAAGTATCTAGAAGTTAAATAAGATTTCTAAGAAATGTGAAGTGGAAAAGCAAGCAAAAGAGTTTGAAGATCATAATTGAAAGTAATAAAATGAGAAAGAGAGATGAGATTTCAAAGAAAAGTGAAGTAGAAAAGCAAGTAAAAGAGTGTGAAGATCATAATTGAAAGCATCTAGAAGTTAAATAATATTTCTTAGAAAAGTGAAGTAGAAAAGCAAGTAAAAGAGTGTGAAGATCATAATTGTAAGTATCAAGAAGTTAAATAAGATTTCTACAAAAAGTGAATAAGAAAAGCAAGTAAAAGAGTCTGAAGATAATAATTAAAAGTACCTAGAAGTTAAAAAAGATATCTAAGAAATGTGAAGTAGAAAAGTAAGTAAAAGAGTCTGAAGATCATAATTAAAAGTATCAAGAAGTTAAATAAGATTTCTAAGAAAAGAGAATAAGAAATGTAAGAAAAAGAGTGTGAAGATCATAATTGTAAGGAATCTAGAAGTTAAATAAGATTTCTAAGAAAAGTGAATAAGAAATGTAAGAAAAAGAGTGTGAAGATCATAATTGTAAGTATCAAGAAGTTAAATAAGATTTCTAAGAAAAGTGAATAAGAAAAGCAAGTAAAAGAGTGTGAAGATAATAATTGAAAGTATCTAGAAGTTAAATAAGATTTCTAAGAAATGTGAAGTAGAAAAGCAAGTAAAAGAGTGTGAAGATCATAATTGAAAGTAATAAAATGAGAAAGAGAGATGAGATTTCAAAGAAAAGTGAATAAGAAAAGTAGGAAAAAGAGTGAAAAAATCATAAATGTAAAGTATCTCGAAGTTAAATAAGATTTCTAAGAAAAGTGAATAAGAAAAGTAAGTAGAAGAGTGTGAAGATCATAATTGAAAGTATCTAGAAGTTAAATAAGATTTCTAAGAAAAGTGAATAAGAAAAGAAGTAAAAGAGTGTGAAGATAATAATTGAAAGTATCTAGAAGTTAAATAAGATTTCTAAGAAATGTGAAGTAGAAAAGCAAGTAAAAGAGTGTGAAGATCATAATTGAAAGTAATAAAATGAGAAAGAGAGATGAGATTTCAAAGAAAAGTGAATAAGAAAAGTAGCAAAAAGAGTGTAAAGATCATAATTGTAAGGTATCTAGAAGTTAAATAAGATTTCTAAGAAAAGTGAATAAGAAAAGTAAGTAGAAGAGTGTGAAGATCATAATTGAAAGTATCTAGAAGTTAAATAAGATTTCTAAGAAAAGTGAATAAGAAAAGAAGTAAAAGAGTGTGAAGATCATAATTGTAAGTATCTAGAAGTTAAATAAGATTTCTAAGAAATGTGAAGTAGAAAAGCAAGTAAAAGAGTGTGAAGATCATAATTGAAAGTAATAAAATGAGAAAGAGAGATGAGATTTCAAAGAAAAGTGAATAAGAAAAGTAGGAAAAAGAGTGTAAAGATCATAATTGTAAGGTATCTAGAAGTTAAATAAGATTTATAAGAAAAGTGAAGTAGAAAAGCAAGTAAAAAAGTCTGAAGATCATAATTAAAAGTATCAAGAAGTTAAATAAGATTTCTAAGAAATGTGAAGTAGAAAAGCAAGTAAAAGAGTGTGAAGATCATTTTGAAAGTATCTAGAAGTTAAATAAGATTCTTAGAAAAGTGAATAAGAAGAGCAAATAAAAGAGTGTGAAGATCATAATTGAAAGTATCTAGAAGTTAAATAAGATTTCTAAGAAAAGTGAATAAGAAAAGCAAGTAAAAGAGTCTGAAGATCATAATTGAAAGCATCTAGAAGTTAAATAAGATTTCTAAGAAAAGTGAAGTAGAAAAGCAAGTAAAAGAGTGTGAAGATCATAATTGAAAGCATCTAGAAGTTAAATAATATTTCTTAGAAAAGTGAATAAGAAAAGTTGGAAAAAGAGTGTGAAGATCATAATTGTAAGGTATCTAGAAGTTAAATAAGATTTCTAAGAAAAGAGAATAAGAAATGTAAGTATTGGAGTTTGAAGATCATAATTGAAAGCATCTAGAATTTAAATAATATTTCTAAGAAAAGTGAATAAGAAAAGCAAGTAAAAGAGTCTGAAGATCATAATTAAAAGTATCAAGAAGTTAAATAAGATTTCTAAGAAAAGAGAATAAGAAATGTAAGAAAAAGAGTGTGAAGATCATAATTGTAAGGAATCTAGAAGTTAAATAAGATTTCTAAGAAAAGTGAATAAGAAATGTAAGAAAAAGAGTGTGAAGATCATAATTGTAAGTATCAAGAAGTTAAATAAGATTTCTAAGAAAAGTGAATAAGAAGAGCAAGTAAAAGAGTCTGAAGATCATAATTGAAAGTATCTAGAAGTTAAAAAAGGTTTCAAAGAAAAGTGAAGTTGAAATGTAAGTAAAAGAGTGTGAAGATCATAATTGAAAGTATCTAGAAGTTAAATAAGATTTCTAAGAAAAGAGAATAATAAATATAAGAAAAAGAGTGTGAAGATCATAATTGAAAGTATCAGAAATAAAATAAAATTTCTAAGAAAAGTGAATAAGAAAAGTAGGAAAAAGAGTGTGAAGATCATAATTGTAAGGTATCTAGAAGTAAAATAAGATTTCTACAAAAAGTGAATAAGAAAAGCAAGTAATAGAGTCTGAAGATCATAATTGAAAGTAATAAAATGAGAAAGAGAGATGAGATTTCAAAGAAAAGTGAAGTAGTAAAGCAAGTAAAAGAGTCTGAAGATTTAATTGAAAGTAATAATAGAAAATGAGAAATAGTGATGAGATTTCAAAGCAAAGTGAAAAAGAAGAGCAAGTAAAAGAGTCTGAAGATCATAATTGTAAGTATCTAGAAGTTAAAAAAGATTTCAAAGAAAAGTGAAGTAGAAATGCAAGTATAGAGTCTGAAGATCATAATTGAAAGTATCTAGAAGTTAAATAAGATTTCTAAGAAAAGTGAATAAGAAAAGCAAGAAAAAGAGTGTGAAGATCATAATTGTAAGTATCAAGAAGTTAAATAAGATTTCTACAAAAAGTGAATAAGAAAAGCAAGTAAAAGAGTCTGAAGATAATAATTGAAAGTATCTAGAAGTTAAAAAAGATTTCTAAGAAAAGTGAATAAGAAATGTAAGAAAAAGAGTGTGAAGATCATAATTGAAAGTATCTAGAAGTTAAATAAGATTTCTAAGAAAAGTGAATAAGAAAAGCAAGAAAAAGAGTGTGAAGATCATAATTGTAAGTATCAAGAAGTTAAATAAGATTTCTACAAAAAGTGAATAAGAAAAGCAAGTAAAAGAGTCTGAAGATAATAATTGAAAGTATCTAGAAGTTAAATAAGATTTCTAAGAAAAGAGAATAATAAATATAAGAAAAAGAGTGTGAAGATCATAATTGAAAGTATCAGAAATAAAATAAAATTTCTAAGAAAAGTGAATAAGAAAAGTAGGAAAAAGAGTGTGAAGATCATAATTGTAAGGTATCTAGAAGTAAAATAAGATTTCTACAAAAAGTGAATAAGAAAAGCAAGTAATAGAGTCTGAAGATCATAATTGAAAGTAATAAAATGAGAAAGAGAGATGAGATTTCAAAGAAAAGTGAAGTAGTAAAGCAAGTAAAAGAGTCTGAAGATTTAATTGAAAGTAATAATAGAAAATGAGAAATAGTGATGAGATTTCAAAGCAAAGTGAAAAAGAAGAGCAAGTAAAAGAGTCTGAAGATCATAATTGTAAGTATCTAGAAGTTAAAAAAGATTTCAAAGAAAAGTGAAGTAGAAATGCAAGTATAGAGTGTGAAGATCATAATTGAAAGTATCTAGAAGTTAAATAAGATTTCTAAGAAAAGTGAATAAGAAAAGCAAGAAAAAGAGTGTGAAGATCATAATTGTAAGTATCAAGAAGTTAAATAAGATTTCTACAAAAAGTGAATAAGAAAAGCAAGTAAAAGAGTCTGAAGATAATAATTGAAAGTATCTAGAAGTTAAAAAAGATTTCTAAGAAAAGTGAATAAGAAATGTAAGAAAAAGAGTGTGAAGATCATAATTGAAAGTATCTAGAAGTTAAATAAGATTTCTAAGAAAAGAGAATAAGAAATGTAAGTATAAGAGTTTGAAGATCATAATTGAAAGCATCTAGAATTTAAATAAGATTTCTAAGAAAAGTGAATAAGAAAAGCAAGTAAAAGAGTGTGAAGATCATAATTGTAAGTATCAAGAAGTTAAATAAGATTTCTAAGAAAAGTGAATAAGAAAAGCAAGTAAAAGAGTGTGAAGATGATAATTGAAAGTATCTAGAAGTTAAATAAGATTTCTAAGAAAAGTGAATAAGAAATGTAAGTAAAAGAGTGTGAAGATCATAATTGAAAGTATCTAGAAGTTAAATAAGATTTCTAAGAAAAGTGAATAAGAAATGTAAGTATAAGAGTTTGAAGATCATAATTGAAAGCATCTAGAATTTAAATAAGATTTCTAAGAAAAGTGAATAAGAAAAGCAAGTAAAAGAGTCTGAAGATCATAATTAAAAGTATCAAGAAGTTAAATAAGATTTCAAAGAAAAGTGAATAAGAAAAGAAGTAAAAGAGTGTGAAGATGATAATTGAAAGTCTCTAGAAGTTAAATAAGATTTCTAAGAAAAGTGAATAAGATAAGCAAGCAAAAGAGTCTGAAGATCATAATTGAAAGTAATAAAATGAGAAAGAGAGATGAGATTTCAAAGTAAAGTGAAGTAGAAAAGCAAGTAAAAGAGTGTGAAGATCATAATTGTAAGTATCAAGAAGTTAATAATATTTCTTAGAAAAGTGAATAAGAAAAGCAAGTAAAAGAGTGTGAAGATCATAATTGAAAGTATCTAGAAGTTAAATAAGATTTCTAAGAAAAGAGAATAAGAAATGTAAGAAAAAGAGTGTGAAGATCATAATTGAAAGCATCTAGAATTTAAATAAGATTTCTAAGAAAAGTGAATAAGAAAAGCAAGTAAAAGAGTCTGAAGATCATAATTAAAAGTATCAAGAAGTTAAATAAGATTTCAAAGAAAAGTGAATAAGAAGAGCAAGTAAAAGAGTGTGAAGATGATAATTGAAAGTATCAAGAAGTTAAATAAGATTTCTAAGAAATGTGAAGTAGAAAAGCAAGTAAAAGAGTGTGAAGATCATAATTGAAAGTATCTAGAAGTTAAATAAGATTTCTAAGAAAAGAGAATAAGAAATGTAAGTATAAGAGTTTGAAGATCATAATTGAAAGCATCTAGAATTTAAATAATATTTCTAAGAAAAGTGAATAAGAAAATCACGTAAAAGAGTCTGAAGATCATAATTGAAAGTATCTAGAAGTTAAATAAGATTTCTAAGAAAAGAGAATAAGAAATGTAAGAAAAAGAGTGTGAAGATAATAATTGAAAGTATCTAGAAGTTAAAAAAGATTTCTAAGAAAAGTGAATAAGAAATGTAAGAAAAAGAGTGTGAAGATCATAATTGAAAGTATCTAGAAGTTAAATAAGATTTCTAAGAAAAGAGAATAAGAAATGTAAGTATAAGAGTTTGAAGATCATAATTGAAAGCATCTAGAATTTAAATAAGATTTCTAAGAAAAGTGAATAAGAAAAGCAAGTAAAAGAGTGTGAAGATCATAATTGTAAGTATCAAGAAGTTAAATAAGATTTCTAAGAAAAGTGAATAAGAAAAGCAAGTAAAAGAGTGTGAAGATGATAATTGAAAGTATCTAGAAGTTAAATAAGATTTCTAAGAAAAGTGAATAAGAAATGTAAGTAAAAGAGTGTGAAGATCATAATTGAAAGTATCTAGAAGTTAAATAAGATTTCTAAGAAAAGTGAATAAGAAATGTAAGTATAAGAGTTTGAAGATCATAATTGAAAGCATCTAGAATTTAAATAAGATTTCTAAGAAAAGTGAATAAGAAAAGCAAGTAAAAGAGTCTGAAGATCATAATTAAAAGTATCAAGAAGTTAAATAAGATTTCAAAGAAAAGTGAATAAGAAAAGAAGTAAAAGAGTGTGAAGATGATAATTGAAAGTCTCTAGAAGTTAAATAAGATTTCTAAGAAAAGTGAATAAGATAAGCAAGCAAAAGAGTCTGAAGATCATAATTGAAAGTAATAAAATGAGAAAGAGAGATGAGATTTCAAAGTAAAGTGAAGTAGAAAAGCAAGTAAAAGAGTGTGAAGATCATAATTGTAAGTATCAAGAAGTTAATAATATTTCTTAGAAAAGTGAATAAGAAAAGCAAGTAAAAGAGTGTGAAGATCATAATTGAAAGTATCTAGAAGTTAAATAAGATTTCTAAGAAAAGAGAATAAGAAATGTAAGAAAAAGAGTGTGAAGATCATAATTGAAAGCATCTAGAATTTAAATAAGATTTCTAAGAAAAGTGAATAAGAAAAGCAAGTAAAAGAGTCTGAAGATCATAATTAAAAGTATCAAGAAGTTAAATAAGATTTCAAAGAAAAGTGAATAAGAAGAGCAAGTAAAAGAGTGTGAAGATGATAATTGAAAGTATCAAGAAGTTAAATAAGATTTCTAAGAAATGTGAAGTAGAAAAGCAAGTAAAAGAGTGTGAAGATCATAATTGAAAGTATCTAGAAGTTAAATAAGATTTCTAAGAAAAGAGAATAAGAAATGTAAGTATAAGAGTTTGAAGATCATAATTGAAAGCATCTAGAATTTAAATAATATTTCTAAGAAAAGTGAATAAGAAAATCACGTAAAAGAGTCTGAAGATCATAATTGAAAGTATCTAGAAGTTAAATAAGATTTCTAAGAAAAGAGAATAAGAAATGTAAGAAAAAGAGTGTGAAGATCATAATTGAAAGTATCTAGAAGTTAAATAAGATTTCTAAGAAAAGTGAATAAGAAATGTAAGAAAAAGAGTGTGAAGATCATAATTGTAAGTATCAAGAAGTTAAATAAGATTTCTAAGAAAAGTGAATAAGAAAAGCAAGTAAAAGAGTCTGAAGATCATAATTGAAAGTAATAAAATGAGAAAGAGAGATGAGATTTCAAAGAAAAGTGAAGTAGAAAAGCAAGTAAAAGAGTGTGAAGATCATAATTGTAAGTATCAAGAAGTTAAATAAGATTTCTACAAAAAGTGAATAAGAAAAGCAAGTAAAAGAGTGTGAAGATCATAATTGAAAGCATCTAGAAGTTAAAAAATATTTCTTAGAAAAGTGAATAAGAAAAGTAAGAAAAAGAGTCTGAAGATCATAATTGAAAGTAATAAAATGAGAAAGAGAGATGAGATTTCAAAGAAAAGTGAAGTAGTAAAGCAAGTAAAAGAGTTTGAAGATCATAATTGAAAGTAATATAAGAAAATGAGAAATAGTGATGAGATTTCAAAGCAAAGTGAAAAAGAAGAGCAAGTAAAAGAGTCTGAAGATCATAAATGTAAAGTATCTAGAAGTTAAATAAGATTTCTAAGAAAAGTGAAGTAGAAATGTAAGTAAAAGAGTCTGAAGATCATAATTGAAAGTATCTAGAAGTTAAATAAGATTTCTAAGAAAAGAGAATAATAAATATAAGAAAAAGAGTGTGAAGATCATAATTGAAAGTATCAAGAAGTTAAATAAGATTTCTAAGAAAAGTGAAGTAGAAAAGCAAGTAAAAGAGTCTGAAGATCATAATTGAAAGTAATAAAATGAGAAAGAGAGATGAGATTTCAAAGAAAAGTGAAGTAGAAAAGCAAGTAAAAGAGTGTGAAGATCATAATTGTAAGTATCAAGAAGTTAAATAAGATTTCTACAAAAAGTGAATAAGAAAAGCAAGTAAAAGAGTCTGAAGATAATAATTAAAAGTACCTAGAAGTTAAAAAAGATATCTAAGAAATGTGAAGTAGAAAAGTAAGTAAAAGAGTGTGAAGATCATAATTGAAAGTATCTAGAAGTTAAATAAGATTTCTAAGAAATGTGAAGTAGAAAAGCAAGTAAAAGAGTGTGAAGATCATAATTGTAAGGTATCTAGAAGTTAAATAAGATTTCTAAGAAAAGTGAATAAGAAAAGCAAGTAAAAGAGTGTGAAGATAATAATTGAAAGTATCTAGAAGTTAAATAAGATTTCTAAGAAAAGAGAATAATAAATATAAGAAAAAGAGTGTGAAGATCATAATTGAAAGCATCTAGAAGTTAAATAAGATTTCTAAGAAAAGTGAATAAGAAATGTAAGAAAAAGAGTTTGAAGATCATAATTAAAAGTATCAATAAGTTAAATAAGATTTCTAAGAAAAGTGAATAAGAAAAGCAAGTAAAAGAGTCTGAAAATCATAATTGAAAGTAATAAAATGAGAAAGAGAGATGAGATTTCTAAGAAAAGTGAAGTAGTAAAGCAAGTAAAAGAGTGTGAAGATCATAAATGTAAAGTATCTAGAAGTTAAATAAGATTTCTAAGAAAAGTGAAGTAGAAATGTAAGTAAAAGAGTCTGAAGATCATAATTGTAAGTATCAAGAAGTTAAATAAGATTTCTAAGAAAAGAGAATAATAAATATAAGAAAAAGAGTGTGAAGATCATAATTGAAAGTATCAAGAAGTAAAATAAAATTTCTAAGAAAAGTGAATAA
This sequence comes from Loxodes magnus, assembly GCA_946699065.1. Lineage (NCBI taxonomy): Eukaryota > Ciliophora > Karyorelictea > Loxodida > Loxodidae > Loxodes > Loxodes magnus. The sequence goes on from CAMPDV010001327.1 coordinate 41,581, forward strand.
TTAAAGTAGGAAAAAGAGTGTGAAGATCATAATTGAAAGTATCTAGAAGTTAAATAAGATTTCAAAGAAAAGTGAATAAGAAAAGCAAGTAAAAGAGTGTGAAGATCATATTTGAAAATAATTAAATGAGAAAGAGAGATGAGATTTCAAAGAAAAGTGAAGTAGTAAAGCAAGTAAAAGAGTCTGAAGATTTAATTGAAAGTAATAATAGAAAATGAGAAATAGTGATGAGATTTCAAAGCAAAGTGAAAAAGAAGAGCAAGTAAAAGAGTCTGAAGATCATAATTAAAAGTATCTAGAAGTTAAAAAAGATTTCAAAGAAAAGTGAAGTAGAAATGTAAGTAAAAGAGTCTGAAGATCATAATTGAAAGTATCTAGAAGTTAAATAAGATTTCAAAGAAAAGTGAATAAGAAATATAAGAAAAAGAGTCTGAAGATCATAATTGAAAGTAATAAAATGAGAAAGAGAGATGAGATTTCAAAGAAAAGTGAAGTAGTAAAGCAAGTAAAAGAGTTTGAAGATCATAATTAAAAGTATCAAGAAGTTAAATAAGATTTCTAAGAAAAGTGAATAAGAAAAGCAAGTAAAAGAGTGTGAAGATCATGATTGAAAGCATCTAGAAGTTAAATAATATTTCTTAGAAAAGTGAATAAGAAAAGTAAGAAAAAGATTCTGAAGATCATAATTGAAAGTAATAAAATGAGAAAGAGAGATGAGATTTCAAAGAAAAGTGAAGTAGTAAAGCAAGTAAAAGAGTTTGAAGATCATAATTGAAAGTAATAATAGAAAATGAGAAATAGTGATGAGATTTCAAAGCAAAGTGAAAAAGAAGAGCAAGTAAAAGAGTCTGAAGATCATAAATGTAAAGTATCAAGAAGTTAAATAAGATTTCTAAGAAAAGTGAAGTAGAAAAGCAAGTAAAAGAGTCTGAAGATCATAATTGTAAGTATCAAGAAGTTAAATAAGATTTCTAAGAAAAGAGAATAATAAATATAAGAAAAAGAGTGTGAAGATCATAATTGAAAGTATCAAGAAGTAAAATAAAATTTCTAAGAAAAGTGAATAAGAAAAGTAGGAAAAAGAGTGTGAAGATCATAATTGAAAGTATCTAGAAGTTAAATAAGATTTCAAAGAAAAGTGAATAAGAAAAGCAAGTAAAAGAGTGTGATGATCATATTTGAAAATAATTAAATGAGAAAGAGAGATGAGATTTCAAAGAAAAGTGAAGTAGTAAAGCAAGTAAAAGAGTCTGAAGATTTAATTGAAAGTAATAATAGAAAATGAGAAATAGTGATGAGATTTCAAAGCAAAGTGAAAAAGAAGAGCAAGTAAAAGAGTCTGAAGATCATAATTAAAAGTATCTAGAAGTTAAAAAAGATTTCAAATAAAAGTGAAGTAGAAATGTAAGTAAAAGAGTATGAAGATCATAATTGAAAGTATCTAGAAGTTAAATAAGATTTCTAAGAAAAGAGAATAATAAATATAAGAAAAAGAGTCTGAAGATCATAATTGAAAGTAATAAAATGAGAAAGAGAGATGAGATTTCAAAGAAAAGTGAAGTAGTAAAGCAAGTAAAAGAGTTTGAAGATCATAATTAAAAGTATCAAGAAGTTAAATAAGATTTCTAAGAAAAGTGAAAAAGAAGAGCAAGTAAAAGAGTCTGAAGATCATAAATGTAAAGTATCTAGAAGTTAAATAAGATTTCTAAGAAAAGTGAAGTAGAAATGTAAGTAAAAGAGTCTGAAGATCATAATTGAAAGTATCTAGAAGTTAAATAAGATTTCTAAGAAAAGAGAATAATAAATATAAGAAAAAGAGTGTGAAGATCATAATTGAAAGCATCTAGAAGTAAAATAATATTTCTACAAAAAGTGAATAAGAAAAGCAAGTAATAGAGTCTGAAGATCATAATTGAAAGTAATAAAATGAGAAAGAGAGATGAGATTTCAAAGAAAAGTGAAGTAGTAAAGCAAGTAAAAGAGTTTGAAGATCATAATTGAAAGTAATATAAGAAAATGAGAAATAGTGATGAGATTTCAAAGCAAAGTGAAAAAGAAGAGCAAGTAAAAGAGTCTGAAGATTATAATTGAAAGTAATAAAATGAGAAAGAGAGATGAGATTTCTAAGAAAAGTGAAGTAGAAAAGCAAGTAAAAGAGTGTGAAGATCATAATTAAAAGTATCTAGAAGTTAAATAAGATTTCTAAGAAATGTGAAGTAGAAAAGCAAGTAAAAGAGTGTGAAGATCATGATTGAAAGCATCTAGAAGTTAAATAATATTTCTTAGAAAAGTGAATAAGAAAAGTAAGAAAAAGAGTCTGAAGATCATAATTGAAAGTAATAAAATGAGAAAGAGAGATGAGATTTCAAAGAAAAGTGAAGTAGTAAAGCAAGTAAAAGAGTCTGAAGATTTAATTGAAAGTAATATAAGAAAATGAGAAATAGTGATGAGATTTCAAAGCAAAGTGAAAAAGAAGAGCAAGTAAAAGAGTCTGAAGATCATAATTAAAAGTATCTAGAAGTTAAAAAAGATTTCTAAGAAAAGTGAATAAGAAAAGTAGGAAAAAGAGTGTGAAGATCATAATTGAAAGTATCTAGAAGTTAAATAAGATTTCTAAGAAAAGAGAATAATAAATATAAGAAAAAGAGTGTGAAGATCATAATTGAAAGTAATAAAATGAGAAAGAGAGATGAGATTTCAAAGAAAAGTGAATAAGAAAAGCAAGTAAAAAGAGTCTGAAGATCATAATTAAAAGTATCTAGAAGTTAAATAAGATTTCTACAAAAAGTGAATAAGAAAAGCAAGTAAAAGAGTCTGAAGATAATAATTAAAAGTACCTAAAAGTTAAAAAAGATATCTAAGAAATGTGAAGTAGAAAAGTAAGTAAAAGAGTGTAAAGATCATAATTGAAAGTATCTAGAAGTTAAATAAGATTTCTAAGAAAAGTGAAGTAGAAATGTAAGTAAAAGAGTGTGAAGATCATAATTGAAAGTATCTAGAAGTTAAATAAGATTTCTAAGAAAAGAGAATAATAAATATAAGAAAAAGAGTGTGAAGATCATAATTGAAAGTAATTAAATGAGAAAGAGAGATGAGATTTCAAAGAAAAGTGAAGTAGAAAAGCAAGTAAAAGAGTGTGAAGATCATAATTGTAAGTATCAAGAAGTTAAATAAGATTTCTACAAAAAGTGAATAAGAAAAGCAAGTAAAAGAGTCTGAAGATAATAATTAAAAGTACCTAGAAGTTAAAAAAGATATCTAAGAAATGTGAAGTAGAAAAGTAAGTAAAAGAGTGTGAAGATCATAATTGAAAGTATCTAGAAGTTAAATAAGATTTCTAAGAAAAGTGAAGTAGAAATGTAAGAAAAAGAGTGTGAAGATAATAATTGAAGTATCTAGAAGTTAAATAAGATTTCTAAGAAAAGAGAATAATAAATATAAGAAAAAGAGTGTGAAGATCATAATTGAAAGCATCTAGAAGTTAAATAAGATTTCTAAGAAAAGTGAATAAGAAATGTAAGAAAAAGAGTGTGAAGATCATAATTGTAAGTATCAAGAAGTTAAATAAGATTTCTAAGAAAAGTGAAGTAGAAAAGCAAGTAAAAGAGTCTGAAAATCATAATTGAAAGTATCTAGAAGTTAAATAAGATTTCTAAGAAAAGTGAATAAGAAATGTAAGAAAAAGAGTGTGAAGATCATAATTGAAAGTATCTAGAAGTTAAATAAGATTTCTAAGAAAAGTGAAGTAGAAATGTAAGAAAAAGAGTGTGAAGATAATAATTGAATGTATCTAGAAGTTAAATAAGATTTCTAAGAAAAGAGAATAATAAATATAAGAAAAAGAGTGTGAAGATCATAATTAAAAGTATCAATAAGTTAAATAAAATTTCTAAGAAAAGTGAATAAGAAAATCAAGTAAAAGAGTTTGAAGATCATTATTGAAAGCATCTAGAAGTTAAATAAGATTTCTAAGAAAAGTGAAGTAGAAAAGCAAGTAAAAGAGTTTGAAGATCATGATTGAAAGCATCTAGAAGTTAAATAATATTTCTTAGAAAAGTGAATAAGAAAAGTAAGAAAAAGAGTCTGAAGATCATAATTGAAAGTAATAAAATGAGAAAGAGAGATGAGATTTCAAAGAAAAGTGAAGTAGAAAAGCAAGTAAAAAAGTCTGAAGATCATAATTAAAAGTATCTCGAAGTTAAATAAGATTTCAAAGAAAAGTGAAGTAGAAAAGAAAGTAAAAGAGTGTGAAGATCATAATTGAAAGTATCTAGAAGTTAAATAAGATTTCTAAGAAATGTGAATAAGAAGAGCAAGTAAAAGAGTGTGAAGATCATAATTGAATGTATCTAGAAGTTAAATAAGATTTCTAAGAAAAGAGAATAAGAAAAGTAAGTAAAAGAGTGTGATGATCATAATTGAAAGTATCTAGAAGTTAAATAAGATTTCTAAGAAAAGAGAATAAGAAAAGTAAGTAAAAGAGTGTGATGATCATAATTGAAAGCATCTAGAAGTTAAATAAGATTTATAAGAAAAGTGAATAAGAAATGTAAGATAAAGAGTCTGAAGATCATAATTAAAAGTATCTAGAAGTTAAAAAAGATTTCTAAGAAAAGTGAATAAGAAAAGTAGGAAAAAGAGCGTGAAGATCATAATTGTAAGGTATCTAGAAGTAAAATAAGATTTCTACAAAAAGTGAATAAGAAAAGCAAGTAATAGAGTCTGAAGATCATAATTGAAAGTAATAAAATGAGAAAGAGAGATGAGATTTCAAAGAAAAGGTAAGTAGAAAAGTAAGTAAAAGAGTGTGAAGATCATAATTAAAAGTATCTCGAAGTTAAATAAGATTTCAAAGAAATGTGAATAAGAAGAGCAAGTAAAAGAGTTTGAAGATCATAATTGAATGTATCTAGAAGTTAAATAAGATTTCTAAGAAAAGAGAATAAGAAAAGTAAGTAAAAGAGTGTGATGATCATAATTGAAAGTATCTAGAAGTTAAATAAGATTTCTAAGAAATGTGAATAAGAAGAGCAAGTAAAAGAGTTTGAAGATAATAATTGAATGTATCTAGAAGTTAAATAAGATTTCTAAGAAAAGAGAATAAGAAAAGTAAGTAAAAGAGTGTGATGATCATAATTGAAAGTATCTAGAAGTTAAATAAGATTTCTAAGAAATGTGAAGTAAAAAAGCAAGCAAAAGAGTTTGAAGATCATAATTGAAAGTAATAAAATGAGAAAGAGAGATGAGATTTATAAGAAAAGTGAAGTAGAAAAGTAAGTAAAAGAGTGTGAAGATGATAATTGAAAGTATCTAGAAGTTAAATAAGATTTCTAAGAAAAGTGAATAAGAAATGTAAGTAAAAGAGTGTGAAGATCATAATTGAAAGTATCTAGAAGTTAAATAAGATTTCTAAGAAAAGTGAATAAGAAATGTAAGTATAAGAGTTTGAAGATCATAATTGAAAGCATCTAGAATTTAAATAAGATTTCTAAGAAAAGTGAATAAGAAAAGCAAGTAAAAGAGTCTGAAGATCATAATTAAAAGTATCAAGAAGTTAAATAAGATTTCAAAGAAAAGTGAATAAGAAAAGAAGTAAAAGAGTGTGAAGATGATAATTGAAAGTCTCTAGAAGTTAAATAAGATTTCTACAAAAAGTGAATAAGATAAGCAAGTAATAGAGTCTGAAGATCATAATTGAAAGTAATAAAATGAGAAAGAGAGATGAGATTTCAAAGAAAAGTGAAGTAGAAAAGCAAGTAAAAGAGTGTGAAGATCATAATTGTAAGTATCAAGAAGTTAAATAAGATTTCTACAAAAAGTGAATAAGAAAAGCAAGTAAAAGAGTCTGAAGATAATAATTGAAAGTATCTAGAAGTTAAATAAGATTTCTAAGAAAAGTGAAGTAGAAAAGCAAGTAAAAGAGTGTGAAGATCATAATTGAAAGTATCTAGAAGTTAAATAAGATTTCTAAGAAAAGAGAATAAGAAATGTAAGTAAAAGAGTGTGAAGATCATAATTGAAAGTATCTAGAAGTTAAATAAGATTTCTAAGAAAAGTGAAGTAGAAATGTAAGAAAAAGAGTGTGAAGATAATAATTGAATGTATCTAGAAGTTAAATAAGATTTCTAAGAAAAGAGAATAATAAATATAAGAAAAAGAGTCTGAAGATCATAATTGAAAGTATCTAGAAGTTAAATAAGATTTCTAAGAAAAGTGAATAAGAAAAGCAAGTAAAAGAGTCTGAAGATCATAATTGAAAGCATCTAGAAGTTAAATAAGATTTCTAAGAAAAGTGAAGTAGAAAAGCAAGTAAAAGAGTGTGAAGATAATAATTAAAAGTACCTAAAAGTTAAAAAAGATATCTAAGAAATGTGAAGTAGAAAAGTAAGTAAAAGAGTGTGAAGATCATAATTGAAAGTAATAAATTGAGAAAGAGAGATGAGATTTCTAAGAAAAGTGAATAAGAAAAGCAAGTAAAAAGAGTCTGAAGATCATAATTGAAAGTATCAAGAAGTTAAATAAGATTTCTAAGAAAAGTGAATAAGAAATATAAGAAAAAGAGTGAAAAAATCATAATTAAAAGTATCTCGAAGTTAAATAAGATTTCTAAGAAAAGAGAATAAGAAAAGTAAGTAAAAGAGTGTGATGATCATAATTAAAAGTATCTCGAAGTTAAATAAGATTTCTAAGAAAAGAGAATAAGAAAAGTAAGTAAAAGAGTGTGATGATCATAATTGAAAGTATCTAGAAGTTAAATAAGATTTCTAAGAAAAGTGAATAAGAAGAGCAAGTAAAAAGAGTCTGAAGATCATAATTGAAAGTATCTAGAAGTTAAATAAGATTTCTAAGAAATGTGAATAAGAAGAGCAAGTAAAAGAGTTTGAAGATCATAATTGAATGTATCTAGAAGTTAAATAAGATTTCAAAGAAATGTGAATAAGAAGAGCAAGTAAAAGAGTTTGAAGATCATAATTGAATGTATCTAGAAGTTAAATAAGATTTCTAAGAAATGTGAAGTAGAAAAGCAAGTAAAAGAGTTTGAAGATCATAATTGAAAGTATCTAGAAGTTAAATAAGATTTCTAAGAAAAGTGAAGTAGAAAAGCAAGTAAAAAGAGTCTGAAGATCATAATTGAAAGTATCTAGAAGTTAAATAAGATTTCAAAGAAAAGTGAATAAGAAAAGTAAGTAAAAAAGTCTGAAGATCATAATTAAAAGTATCTAGAAGTTAAATAAGATTTCTAAGAAAAGAGAATAAGAAAAGCAAGTAAAAGAGTTTGAAGATCATAATTGAAAGTATCTAGAAGTTAAATAAGATTTCTAAGAAAAGTGAATAAGAAGAGCAAGTAAAAGAGTGTGAAGATCATAATTGAAAGCATCTAGAAGTTAAATAATATTTCTTAGAAAAGTGAATAAGAAAAGTAAGAAAAAGAGTGTGAAGATCATAATTGAAGGTATCTAGAAGTTAAATAAGATTTCTAAGAAAAGAGAATAAGAAAAGCAAGTAAAAGAGTGTGAAGATTATTTTGAAAGCATCTAGAAGTTAAATAAGATTTATAAGAAAAGTGAATAAGAAATGTAAGATAAAGAGTCTGAAGATCATAATTAAAAGTATCTAGAAGTTAAAAAAGATTTCTAAGAAAAGTGAATAAGAAAAGTAGGAAAAAGAGCGTGAAGATCATAATTGTAAGGTATCTAGAAGTAAAATAAGATTTCTACAAAAAGTGAATAAGAAAAGCAAGTAATAGAGTCTGAAGATCATAATTGAAAGTAATAAAATGAGAAAGAGAGATGAGATTTCAAAGAAAAGGTAAGTAGAAAAGTAAGTAAAAGAGTGTGAAGATCATAATTAAAAGTATCTCGAAGTTAAATAAGATTTCAAAGAAATGTGAATAAGAAGAGCAAGTAAAAGAGTTTGAAGATCATAATTGAATGTATCTAGAAGTTAAATAAGATTTCTAAGAAAAGAGAATAAGAAAAGTAAGTAAAAGAGTGTGATGATCATAATTGAAAGTATCTAGAAGTTAAATAAGATTTCTAAGAAATGTGAATAAGAAGAGCAAGTAAAAGAGTTTGAAGATAATAATTGAATGTATCTAGAAGTTAAATAAGATTTCTAAGAAAAGAGAATAATAAAAAGTAAGTAAAAGAGTGTGATGATCATAATTGAAAGTATCTAGAAGTTAAATAAGATTTCAAAGAAAAGTGAAGTAGAAAAGAAAGTAAAAGAGTGTGAAAAACATAATTGAAAGTATCTAGAAGTTAAATAAGATTTTAAGAAAAGTGAATAAGAAAAGCAAGTAAAAGAGTCTGAAGATCATAATTAAAAGTAATAAAATGAGAAAGAGAGATGAGATTTCAAAGAAAAGTGAAGTAGAAAAGCAAGTAAAAGAGTGTGAAGATCATAATTGAAAGTATCTAGAAGTTAAATAAGATTTCTAAGAAAAGAGAATAAGAAATGTAAGAAAAAGAGTGTGAAGATAATAATTGAAAGTATCTAGAAGTTAAATAAGATTTCTAAGAAAAGAGAATAAGAAATGTAAGTATAAGAGTTTGAAGATCATAATTGAAAGCATCTAGAATTCAAATAAGATTTCTAAGAAAAGTGAATAAGAAAAGCAAGTAAAAGAGTCTGAAGATCATAATTAAAAGTATCAAGAAGTTAAATAAGATTTCTTAGAAAAGTGAAGTAGAAAAGCAAGTAAAAGAGTGTGAAGATCATGATTGAAAGCATCTAGAAGTTAAATAAGATTTCTTAGAAAAGTGAATAAGAAAAGTAAGAAAAAGAGTCTGAAGATCATAATTGAAAGTATCTAGAAGTTAAATAAGATTTCTTAGAAAAGTGAATAAGAAAAACAAGTAAAAAAGTGTGAAGATTATTTTGAAAGTATCTAGAAGTTAAATAAGATTTCTAAGAAAAGTGAATAAGAAAAGCAAGTAAAAGAGTCTGAAGATCATAATTGAAAGCATCTAGAAGTTAAATAAGATTTCTAAGAAAAGTGAAGTAGAAAAGCAAGTAAAAGAGTGTGAAGATCATAATTGAAAGTATCTAGAAGTTAAATAAGATTTCTTAGAAAAGTGAATAAGAAAAGTAAGAAAAAGAGTGTGAAGATCATAATTGAAAGTATCTAGAAGTTAAATAAGATTCTTAGAAAAGTGAATAAGAAGAGCAAGTAAAAGAGTTTGAAGATAATAATTGAAAGTATCTCGAAGTTAAATAAGATTTCTAAGAAATGTGAAGTAGAAAAGCAAGTAAAAGAGTTTGAAGATCATAATTGAAAGTATCTAGAAGTTAAATAAGATTTCTAAGAAAAGTGAAGTAGAAAAGCAAGTAAAAGAGTGTGAAGATCATGATTGAAAGCATCTAGAAGTTAAATAAGATTTCTTAGAAAAGTGAATAAGAAAAGTAAGAAAAAGAGTGTGAAGATCATGATTGAAAGCATCTAGAAGTTAAATAAGATTTCTTAGAAAAGTGAATAAGAAAAACAAGTAAAAAAGTGTGAAGATTATTTTGAAAGTATCTAGAAGTTAAATAAGATTTCTAAGAAAAGTGAATAAGAAAAGCAAGTAAAAGAGTCTGAAGATCATAATTGAAAGCATCTAGAAGTTAAATAAGATTTCTAAGAAAAGTGAAGTAGAAAAGCAAGTAAAAGAGTGTGAAGATCATGATTGAAAGCATCTAGAAGTTAAATAAGATTTCTTAGAAAAGTGAATAAGAAAAGTAAGAAAAAGAGTCTGAAGATCATAATTGAAAGTATCTAGAAGTTAAATAAGATTCTTAGAAAAGTGAATAAGAAGAGCAAGTAAAAGAGTTTGAAGATAATAATTGAAAGTATCTCGAAGTTAAATAAGATTTCTAAGAAATGTGAAGTAGAAAAGCAAGTAAAAGAGTTTGAAGATCATAATTGAAAGTATCTAGAAGTTAAATAAGATTTCTAAGAAAAGTGAATAAGAAGAGCAAGTAAAAGAGTTTTAAGATCATAATTGAAAGTATCTAGAAGTTAAGTAAGATTTCTAAGAAAAGTGAATAAGAAAAGAAGTAAAAGAGTGTGAAGATAATAATTGAAAGTATCTAGAAGTTAAATAAGATTTCTAAGAAATGTGAAGTAGAAAAGCAAGTAAAAGAGTTTGAAGATCATAATTGAAAGTATCTAGAAGTTAAATAAGATTTCTAAGAAAAGTGAATAAGAAGAGCAAGTAAAAGAGTTTTAAGATCATAATTGAAAGTATCTAGAAGTTAAATAAGATTTCTAAGAAAAGTGAATAAGAAAAGAAGTAAAAGAGTGTGAAGATAATAATTGAAAGTATCTAGAAGTTAAATAAGATTTCTAAGAAATGTGAAGTAGAAAAGCAAGTAAAAGAGTGTGAAGATCATAATTGAAAGTAATAAAATGAGAAAGAGAGATGAGATTTCAAAGAAAAGTGAATAAGAAAAGTAGGAAAAAGAGTGAAAAAATCATAAATGTAAAGTATCTCGAAGTTAAATAAGATTTCTAAGAAAAGTGAATAAGAAAAGTAAGTAGAAGAGTGTGAAGATCATAATTGAAAGTATCTAGAAGTTAAATAAGATTTCTAAGAAAAGTGAATAAGAAAAGAAGTAAAAGAGTGTGAAGATAATAATTGAAAGTATCTAGAAGTTAAATAAGATTTCTAAGAAATGTGAAGTAGAAAAGCAAGTAAAAGAGTGTGAAGATCATAATTGAAAGTAATAAAATGAGAAAGAGAGATGAGATTTCAAAGAAAAGTGAATAAGAAAAGTAGCAAAAAGAGTGTAAAGATCATAATTGTAAGGTATCTAGAAGTTAAATAAGATTTCTAAGAAAAGTGAATAAGAAAAGTAAGTAGAAGAGTGTGAAGATCATAATTGAAAGTATCTAGAAGTTAAATAAGATTTCTAAGAAAAGTGAATAAGAAAAGAAGTAAAAGAGTGTGAAGATCATAATTGTAAGTATCTAGAAGTTAAATAAGATTTCTAAGAAATGTGAAGTAGAAAAGCAAGTAAAAGAGTGTGAAGATCATAATTGAAAGTAATAAAATGAGAAAGAGAGATGAGATTTCAAAGAAAAGTGAATAAGAAAAGTAGGAAAAAGAGTGTAAAGATCATAATTGTAAGGTATCTAGAAGTTAAATAAGATTTATAAGAAAAGTGAAGTAGAAAAGCAAGTAAAAAAGTCTGAAGATCATAATTAAAAGTATCAAGAAGTTAAATAAGATTTCTAAGAAATGTGAAGTAGAAAAGCAAGTAAAAGAGTGTGAAGATCATTTTGAAAGTATCTAGAAGTTAAATAAGATTCTTAGAAAAGTGAATAAGAAGAGCAAATAAAAGAGTGTGAAGATCATAATTGAAAGTATCTAGAAGTTAAATAAGATTTCTAAGAAAAGTGAATAAGAAAAGCAAGTAAAAGAGTGTGAAGATCATAATTGAAAGTAATAAAATGAGAAAGAGAGATGAGATTTCAAAGAAAAGTGAATAAGAAAAGTAGGAAAAAGAGTGTAAAGATCATAATTGTAAGGTATCTAGAAGTTAAATAAGATTTATAAGAAAAGTGAAGTAGAAAAGCAAGTAAAAAAGTCTGAAGATCATAATTAAAAGTATCAAGAAGTTAAATAAGATTTCTAAGAAATGTGAAGTAGAAAAGCAAGTAAAAGAGTGTGAAGATCATTTTGAAAGTATCTAGAAGTTAAATAAGATTCTTAGAAAAGTGAATAAGAAGAGCAAATAAAAGAGTGTGAAGATCATAATTGAAAGTATCTAGAAGTTAAATAAGATTTCTAAGAAAAGTGAAGTAGAAAAGCAAGTAAAAGAGTGTGAAGATGATAATTGAAAGTATCTAGAAGTTAAATAAGATTTCTAAGAAAAGTGAATAAGAAAAGCAAGTAAAAGAGTCTGAAGATCATAATTGAAAGCATCTAGAAGTTAAATAAGATTTCTAAGAAAAGTGAAGTAGAAAAGCAAGTAAAAGAGTGTGAAGATCATGATTGAAAGTATCTAGAAGTTAAATAAGTTTTCTAAGAAAAGAGAATAAAAAATATAAAAAAAAGAGTGTGAAGATCATAATTGAAAGTATCTAGAAGTTAAATAATATTTCTAAGAAAAGTGAATAAGAAAAGCAAGTAAAAGAGTTTAAAGATCATAATTGAAAGTATCTAGAAGTTAAATAAGATTTCAAAGAAAAGTGAAGTAGAAATGTAGAAAAAATTGTGTGAAGATACTAATTGAAAGTATCTAGAAGTTAAATAAGATTTCTAAGAAATGTGAAGTAGAAAAGCAAGTAAAAGAGTGTGAAGATCATAATTGAAAGTATCTAGAAGTTAAATAAGATTTCAGAGAAAAGTGAATAAGAAAAGCAAGTAAAAGAGTGTGAAGATCATAATTGAAAGTATCTAGAAGTTAAAAAAGATTTCAAAGAAATGTGAAGTTGAAAAGCAAGTAAAAGAGTGTGAAGATTATTTTGAAAGTATCTAGAAGTTAAATAAGATTTCAAAGAAAAGTGAATAAGAAAAGTAAGTAAAAAAGTCTGAAGATCATAATTAAAAGTATCTAGAAGTTAAATAAGATTTCTAAGAAAAGTGAATAAGAAAAGTAAGTAAAAAAGTCTGAAGATCATAATTAAAAGTATCAAGAAGTTAAATAAGATTTCTAAGAAAAGTGAAGTAGAAAAGCAAGTAAAAGAGTGTGAAGATCATAATTGAAAGTATCTAGAAGTTAAATAAGATTTCTAAGAAAAGTGAATAAGAAGAGCAAGTAAAAGAGTTTGAAGATCATAATTGAATGTATCTAGAAGTTAAATAAGATTTCTAAGAAAAGTGATTAAGAAATGTAAGATAAAGAGTGTGAAGATCATAATTGAAAGTATCTAGAAGTTAAATAAGATTTCTAAGAAAAGTGAATAAGAAGAGCAAGTAAAAGAGTTTTAAGATCATAATTGAAAGTATCTAGAAGTTAAATAAGATTTCTAAGAAAAGTGAAGTAGAAAAGCAAGTAAAAGAGTTTGAAGATCATAATTGAAAGTATCTAGAAGTTAAATAAGATTTCTAAGAAAAGTGAATAAGAAGAGCAAGTAAAAGAGTTTTAAGATCATAATTGAAAGTATCTAGAAGTTAAATAAGATTTCTAAGAAATGTGAAGTAGAAAAGCAAGTAAAAGAGTTTGAAGATCATAATTGAAAGTATCTAGAAGTTAAATAAGATTTCTAAGAAAAGTGAATAAGAAGAGCAAGTAAAAGAGTTTTAAGATCATAATTAAAAGTATCAAGAAGTTAAATAAGATTTCTAAGAAAAGTGAATAAGAAAAGAAGTAAAAGAGTGTGAAGATAATAATTGAAAGTATCTAGAAGTTAAATAAGATTTCTAAGAAATGTGAAGTAGAAAAGCAAGTAAAAGAGTGTGAAGATCATAATTGAAAGTAATAAAATGAGAAAGAGAGATGAGATTTCAAAGAAAAGTGAATAAGAAAAGTAGGAAAAAGAGTGAAAAAATCATAAATGTAAAGTATCTAGAAGCTAAATAAGATTTCTAAGAAATGTGAAGTAGAAAAGCAAGTAAAAGAGTGTGAAGATCATAATTGAAAGTAATAAAATGAGAAAGAGAGATGAGATTTCAAAGAAAAGTGAATAAGAAAAGTAGGAAAAAGAGTGTAAAGATCATAATTGTAAGATATCTAGAAGTTAAATAAGATTTATAAGAAAAGTGAAGTAGAAAAGCAAGTAAAAAAGTCTGAAGATCATAATTAAAAGTATCAAGAAGTTAAATAAGATTTCTAAGAAATGTGAAGTAGAAAAGCAAGTAAAAGAGTGTGAAGATCATAATTGAAAGTATCTAGAAGTTAAATAAGATTCTTAGAAAAGTGAATAAGAAGAGCAAATAAAAGAGTGTGAAGATCATAATTGAAAGTATCTAGAAGTTAAATAAGATTTCTAAGAAAAGTGAATAAGAAAAGCAAGTAAAAGAGTCTGAAGATCATAATTGAAAGCATCTAGAAGTTAAATAAGATTTCTAAGAAAAGTGAAGTAGAAAAGCAAGTAAAAGAGTGTGAAGATCATGATTGAAAGTATCTAGAAGTTAAATAAGTTTTCTAAGAAAAGAGAATAAAAAATATAAAAAAAAGAGTGTGAAGATCATAATTGAAAGTATCTAGAAGTTAAATAATATTTCTAAGAAAAGTGAATAAGAAAAGCAAGTAAAAGAGTTTAAAGATCATAATTGAAAGTATCTAGAAGTTAAATAAGATTTCAAAGAAAAGTGAAGTAGAAATGTAGAAAAAATTGTGTGAAGATACTAATTGAAAGTATCTAGAAGTTAAATAAGATTTCTAAGAAATGTGAAGTAGAAAAGCAAGTAAAAGAGTGTGAAGATCATAATTGAAAGTATCTAGAAGTTAAATAAGATTTCAGAGAAAAGTGAATAAGAAAAGCAAGTAAAAGAGTGTGAAGATCATAATTGAAAGTATCTAGAAGTTAAAAAAGATTTCAAAGAAATGTGAAGTTGAAAAGCAAGTAAAAGAGTGTGAAGATTATTTTGAAAGTATCTAGAAGTTAAATAAGATTTCAAAGAAAAGTGAATAAGAAAAGTAAGTAAAAAAGTCTGAAGATCATAATTAAAAGTATCTAGAAGTTAAATAAGATTTCTAAGAAAAGTGAATAAGAAAAGTAAGTAAAAAAGTCTGAAGATCATAATTAAAAGTATCAAGAAGTTAAATAAGATTTCTAAGAAAAGTGAAGTAGAAAAGCAAGTAAAAGAGTGTGAAGATCATAATTGAAAGTATCTAGAAGTTAAATAAGATTTCTAAGAAAAGTGAATAAGAAGAGCAAGTAAAAGAGTTTGAAGATCATAATTGAATGTATCTAGAAGTTAAATAAGATTTCTAAGAAAAGTGATTAAGAAATGTAAGATAAAGAGTGTGAAGATCATAATTGAAAGTATCTAGAAGTTAAATAAGATTTCTAAGAAAAGTGAATAAGAAATATAAGAAAAAGAGTGAAAAAATCATAAATGTAAAGTATCTCGAAGTTAAATAAGATTTCTAAGAAAAGTGAATAAGAAAAGTAAGTAGAAGAGTGTGAAGATCATAATTGAAAGTATCTAGAAGTTAAATAAGATTTCTAAGAAATGTGAAGTAGAAAAGCAAGTAAAAAAGTCTGAAGATCATAATTAAAAGTATCAAGAAGTTAAATAAGATTTCTAAGAAATGTGAAGTAGAAATATAAGAAAAAGAGTGAAAAAATCATAATTGAAAGCATCTAGAAGTTAAATAAGATTTCTAAGAAAAGTGAATAAGAAGAGAAAGTAAAAGAGTGTGAAGATCATAATTGAAAGTATCTAGAAGTTAAAAAAGATTTCTAAGAAAAGTGAAGTAGAAAAGCAAGTAAAAGAGTGTGAAGATCATAATTGTAAGGTATCTAGAAGTTAAATAAGATTTCTAAGAAAAGTGAAGTAGAAAAGCAAGTAAAAGAGTTTGAAGATCATGATTGAAAGC
Source organism: Loxodes magnus (assembly GCA_946699065.1). Lineage (NCBI taxonomy): Eukaryota > Ciliophora > Karyorelictea > Loxodida > Loxodidae > Loxodes > Loxodes magnus. Next base: position 57,055 of record CAMPDV010001327.1, read on the forward strand.
ATCTAGAAGTTAAATAAGATTTCTAAGAAAAGTGAATAAGAAAAGCAAGTAAAAGAGTGTGAAGATCATAATTGAAAGTATCTAGAAGTTAAATAAGATTTCTAAGAAAAGTGAATAAGAAGAGCAAGTAAAAAGAGTCTGAAGATCATAATTGAAAGTATCAAGAAGTTAAATAAGATTTCTAAGAAAAGTGAATAAGAAATATAAGAAAAAGAGTGAAAAAATCATAAATGTAAAGTATCTCGAAGTTAAATAAGATTTCTAAGAAAAGTGAATAAGAAAAGTAAGTAGAAGAGTGTGAAGATCATAATTGAAAGTATCTAGAAGTTAAATAAGATTTCTAAGAAAAGTGAATAAGAAAAGCAAGTAAAAGAGTGTGAAGATCATAATTGAAAGTATCTAGAAGTTAAATAAGATTTCTAAGAAAAGTGAAGTAGAAAAGCAAGTAAAAGAGTGTGAAGATCATAATTGAAAGTAATAAAATGAGAAAGAGAGATGAGATTTCAAAGAAAAGTGAATAAGAAAAGTAGGAAAAAGAGTGTAAAGATCATAATTGTAAGGTATCTAGAAGTTAAATAAGATTTCTAAGAAAAGTGAAGTAGAAATGTAGAAAAAGAGTGTGAAGATCATAATTGAAAGTATCTAGAAGTTAAATAAGATTTCTAAGAAATGTGAAGTAGAAAAGCAAGTAAAAGAGTGTGAAGATCATAATTGAAAGTAATAAAATGAGAAAGAGAGATGAGATTTCAAAGAAAAGTGAATAAGAAAAGTAGGAAAAAGAGTGTAAAGATCATAATTGTAAGGTATCTAGAAGTTAAATAAGATTTCTAAGAAAAGTGAATAAGAAGAGCAAGTAAAAAAGTCTGAAGATCATAATTAAAAGTATCAAGAAGTTAAATAAGATTTCTAAGAAATGTGAAGTAGAAAAGCAAGTAAAAGAGTGTGAAGATCATTTTGAAAGTATCTAGAAGTTAAATAAGATTTCTAAGAAAAGTGAAGTAGAAAAGCAAGTAAAAGAGTGTGAAGATGATAATTGAAAGTATCTAGAAGTTAAATAAGATTTCTAAGAAAAGTGAATAAGAAAAGCAAGTAAAAGAGTCTGAAGATCATAATTGAAAGCATCTAGAAGTTAAATAAGATTTCTAAGAAAAGTGAAGTAGAAAAGCAAGTAAAAGAGTGTGAAGATCATGATTGAAAGTATCTAGAAGTTAAATAAGTTTTCTAAGAAAAGAGAATAAAAAATATAAAAAAAAGAGTGTGAAGATCATAATTGAAAGTATCTAGAAGTTAAATAATATTTCTAAGAAAAGTGAATAAGAAAAGCAAGTAAAAGAGTTTAAAGATCATAATTGAAAGTATCTAGAAGTTAAATAAGATTTCAAAGAAAAGTGAAGTAGAAATGTAGAAAAAATTGTGTGAAGATACTAATTGAAAGTATCTAGAAGTTAAATAAGATTTCTAAGAAATGTGAAGTAGAAAAGCAAGTAAAAGAGTGTGAAGATCATAATTGAAAGTATCTAGAAGTTAAATAAGATTTCAGAGAAAAGTGAATAAGAAAAGCAAGTAAAAGAGTGTGAAGATCATAATTGAAAGTATCTAGAAGTTAAAAAAGATTTCAAAGAAATGTGAAGTTGAAAAGCAAGTAAAAGAGTGTGAAGATTATTTTGAAAGTATCTAGAAGTTAAATAAGATTTCAAAGAAAAGTGAATAAGAAAAGTAAGTAAAAAAGTCTGAAGATCATAATTAAAAGTATCTAGAAGTTAAATAAGATTTCTAAGAAAAGTGAATAAGAAAAGTAAGTAAAAAAGTCTGAAGATCATAATTAAAAGTATCAAGAAGTTAAATAAGATTTCTAAGAAAAGTGAAGTAGAAAAGCAAGTAAAAGAGTGTGAAGATCATAATTGAAAGTATCTAGAAGTTAAATAAGATTTCTAAGAAAAGTGAATAAGAAGAGCAAGTAAAAGAGTTTGAAGATCATAATTGAATGTATCTAGAAGTTAAATAAGATTTCTAAGAAAAGTGATTAAGAAATGTAAGATAAAGAGTGTGAAGATCATAATTGAAAGTATCTAGAAGTTAAATAAGATTTCTAAGAAAAGTGAATAAGAAATATAAGAAAAAGAGTGAAAAAATCATAAATGTAAAGTATCTCGAAGTTAAATAAGATTTCTAAGAAAAGTGAATAAGAAAAGTAAGTAGAAGAGTGTGAAGATCATAATTGAAAGTATCTAGAAGTTAAATAAGATTTCTAAGAAAAGTGAATAAGAAAAGAAGTAAAAGAGTGTGAAGATCATAATTGAAAGTATCTAGAAGTTAAATAAGATTTCTAAGAAAAGTGAATAAGAAAAGCAAGTAAAAAAGTGTGAAGATCATAATTGAAAGCATCTAGAAGTTAAATAAGATTTCTAAGAAAAGTGAATAAGAAATGTAAGAAAAAGAGTGTGAAGATCATAATTGTAAGTATCAAGAAGTTAAATAAGATTTCTAAGAAAAGTGAAGTAGAAAAGCAAGTAAAAGAGTGTGAAGATCATAATTGTAAGGTATCTAGAAGTTAAATAAGCGTTCTAAGAAAAGTGAAGTAGAAAAGCAAGTAAAAGAGTTTGAAGATCATGATTGAAAGCATCTAGAAGTTAAATAAGATTTCTAAGAAAAGTGAATAAGAAAAGCAAGTAAAAGAGTGTGAAGATCATAATTGAAAGTATCTAGAAGTTAAATAAGATTTCTAAGAAAAGTGAATAAGAAGAGCAAGTAAAAAGAGTCTGAAGATCATAATTGAAAGTATCAAGAAGTTAAATAAGATTTCTAAGAAAAGTGAATAAGAAATATAAGAAAAAGAGTGAAAAAATCATAAATGTAAAGTATCTCGAAGTTAAATAAGATTTCTAAGAAAAGTGAATAAGAAAAGTAAGTAGAAGAGTGTGAAGATCATAATTGAAAGTATCTAGAAGTTAAATAAGATTTCTAAGAAAAGTGAATAAGAAAAGCAAGTAAAAGAGTGTGAAGATCATAATTGAAAGTATCTAGAAGTTAAATAAGATTTCTAAGAAATGTGAAGTAGAAAAGCAAGTAAAAGAGTGTGAAGATCATAATTGAAAGTATCTAGAAGTTAAATAAGATTTCTAAGAAAAGTGAAGTAGAAAAGCAAGTAAAAGAGTGTGAAGATCATAATTGAAAGTAATAAAATGAGAAAGAGAGATGAGATTTCAAAGAAAAGTGAATAAGAAAAGTAGGAAAAAGAGTGTAAAGATCATAATTGTAAGGTATCTAGAAGTTAAATAAGATTTCTAAGAAAAGTGAAGTAGAAAAGCAAGTAAAAGAGTGTGAAGATCATAATTGTAAGGTATCTAGAAGTTAAATAAGCGTTCTAAGAAAAGTGAAGTTGAAAAGCAAGTAAAAGAGTGTGAAGATCATAATTGTAAGTATCGAGAAGTTAAATAAGATTTATAAGAAAGGTGAAGTAGAAATGTAAGAAAAAGAGTGTGAAGATCATAATTGAAAGTATCTAGAAGTTAAATAAGATTTCTAAGAAAAGGAAATAAGAAAAGCAAGTAAAAAAGTGTGAAGATCATAATTGAAAGCATCTAGAAGTTAAATAAGATTTCTAAGAAAAGTGAATAAGAAGAGAAAGTAAAAGAGTGTGAAGATCATAATTGAAAGTATCTAGAAGTTAAATAAGTTTTCTAAGAAAAGAGAATAAAAAATATAAAAAAAAGAGTGTGAAGATCATAATTGAAAGTATCTAGAAGTTAAATAATATTTCTAAGAAAAGTGAATAAGGAAAGCAAGTAAAAGAGTCTGAAGATCATAATTGAAAGTATCTAGAAGTTAAAAAAGATTTCAAAGAAAAGTGAAGTAGAAATGTAGAAAAAATTGTTTGAAGATACTAATTGAAAGTATCTAGAAGTTAAATAAGATTTCTAAGAAATGTGAAGTAGAAAAGCAAGTAAAAAGAGTCTGAAGATCATAATTGAAAGTATCAAGAAGTTAAATAAGATTTCTAAGAAAAGTGAATAAGAAATATAAGAAAAAGAGTGAAAAAATCATAAATGTAAAGTATCTCGAAGTTAAATAAGATTTCTAAGAAAAGTGAATAAGAAAAGTAAGTAGAAGAGTGTGAAGATCATAATTGAAAGTATCTAGAAGTTAAATAAGATTTCTAAGAAAAGTGAAGTAGAAAAGCAAGTAAAAGAGTGTGAAGATCATAATTGAAAGTAATAAAATGAGAAAGAGAGATGAGATTTCAAAGAAAAGTGAATAAGAAAAGTAGGAAAAAGAGTGTAAAGATCATAATTGTAAGGTATCTAGAAGTTAAATAAGATTTCTAAGAAAAGTGAAGTAGAAATGTAGAAAAAGAGTGTGAAGATCATAATTGAAAGTATCTAGAAGTTAAATAAGATTTCTAAGAAATGTGAAGTTGAAAAGCAAGTAAAAGAGTGTGAAGATCATAATTGTAAGTATCGAGAAGTTAAATAAGATTTATAAGAAAGGTGAAGTAGAAATGTAAGAAAAAGAGTGTGAAGATCATAATTGTAAGGAATCTAGAAGTTAAATAAGATTTCTAAGAAAAGGAAATAAGAAAAGCAAGTAAAAAAGTGTGAAGATCATAATTGAAAGCATCTAGAAGTTAAATAAGATTTCTAAGAAAAGTGAATAAGAAGAGAAAGTAAAAGAGTGTGAAGATCATAATTGAAAGTATCTAGAAGTTAAAAAAGATTTCTAAGAAAAGTGAAGTAGAAAAGCAAGTAAAAGAGTGTGAAGATCATAATTGTAAGGTATCTAGAAGTTAAATAAGATTTCTAAGAAAAGTGAATAAGAAATATAAGAAAAAGAGTGAAAAAATCATAAATGTAAAGTATCTCGAAGTTAAATAAGATTTCTAAGAAAAGTGAATAAGAAAAGTAAGTAGAAGAGTGTGAAGATCATAATTGAAAGTATCTAGAAGTTAAATAAGATTTCTAAGAAAAGTGAAGTAGAAAAGCAAGTAAAAGAGTGTGAAGATCATAATTGAAAGTAATAAAATGAGAAAGAGAGATGAGATTTCAAAGAAAAGTGAATAAGAAAAGTAGGAAAAAGAGTGTAAAGATCATAATTGTAAGGTATCTAGAAGTTAAATAAGATTTCTAAGAAAAGTGAAGTAGAAATGTAGAAAAAGAGTGTGAAGATCATAATTGAAAGTATCTAGAAGTTAAATAAGATTTCTAAGAAATGTGAAGTTGAAAAGCAAGTAAAAGAGTGTGAAGATCATAATTGTAAGTATCGAGAAGTTAAATAAGATTTATAAGAAAGGTGAAGTAGAAATGTAAGAAAAAGAGTGTGAAGATCATAATTGTAAGGAATCTAGAAGTTAAATAAGATTTCTAAGAAAAGGAAATAAGAAAAGCAAGTAAAAAAGTGTGAAGATCATAATTGAAAGCATCTAGAAGTTAAATAAGATTTCTAAGAAAAGTGAATAAGAAGAGAAAGTAAAAGAGTGTGAAGATCATAATTGAAAGTATCTAGAAGTTAAAAAAGATTTCTAAGAAAAGTGAAGTAGAAAAGCAAGTAAAAGAGTGTGAAGATCATAATTGTAAGGTATCTAGAAGTTAAATAAGATTTCTAAGAAAAGTGAAGTAGAAAAGCAAGTAAAAGAGTCTGAAGATCATAATTGAAAGCATCTAGAAGTTAAATAATATTTCTTAGAAAAGTGAATAAGAAAAGTAAGAAAAAGAGTCTGAAGATCATAATTGAAAGTAATAAAATGAGAAAGAGAGATGAGATTTCAAAGAAAAGTGAATAAGAAAAGCAAGTAAAAAAGTCTGAAGATCATAATTGAAAGTATCTAGAAGTTAAAAAAGATTTCAAAGAAAAGTGAAGTAGAAATGTAGAAAAAATTGTGTGAAGATACTAATTGAAAGTATCTAGAAGTTAAATAAGATTTCTAAGAAAAGTGAATAAGAAAAGTAAGTAAAAAAGTCTGAAGATCATAATTAAAAGTATCAAGAAGTTAAATAAGATTTCTAAGAAAAGTGAAGTAGAAGAGCAAGTAAAAGAGTGTGAAGATCATAATTGAAAGTATCTAGAAGTTAAATAAGATTTCTAAGAAAAGTGAAGTAGAAGAGCAAGTAAAAGAGTGTGAAGATCATAATTGAAAGTATCTAGAAGTTAAATAAGATTTCTAAGTAAAAAAAGTGAAAGTAAGAAGTTAAATAAGATTTCTAAGAAAAGTGAATAAGAAGAGCAAAAAGAGTTTGAAGATCATAATTGAATGTATCTAGAAGTTAAATAAGATTTCTAAGAAAAGTGAATAAGAAGAGCAAGTAAAAAGAGTCTGAAGATCATAATTGAAAGTATCAAGAAGTTAAATAAGATTTCTAAGAAAAGTGAATAAGAAATATAAGAAAAAGAGTGAAAAAATCATAAATGTAAAGTATCTCGAAGTTAAATAAGATTTCTAAGAAAAGTGAATAAGAAAAGCAAGTAAAAGAGTGTAAAGATCATAATTGTAAGGTATCTAGAAGTTAAATAAGATTTCTAAGAAATGTGAAGTAGAAAAGCAAGTAAAAGAGTGTGAAGATCATAATTGAAAGTATCTAGAAGTTAAATAAGATTTCAAAGAAAAGTGAAGTAGAAATGTAGAAAAAATTGTGTGAAGATACTAATTGAAAGTATCTAGAAGTTAAATAAGATTTCTAAGAAATGTGAAGTAGAAAAGCAAGTAAAAGAGTGTGAAGATTATTTTGAAAGTATCAAGAAGTTAAATAAGTTTTCTAAGAAAAGTGAATAAGAAATGTAAGAAAAAGAGTGTGAAGATCATAATTGAAAGTATCTAGAAGTTAAATAAGATTTCTAAGAAAAGTGAAGTAGAAAAGCAAGTAAAAGAGTTTGAAGATCATAATTGAAAGTATCTAGAAGTTAAATAAGATTTCTAAGAAAAGTGAATAAGAAAAGTAAGTAAAAAAGTCTGAAGATCATAATTAAAAGTATCAAGAAGTTAAATAAGATTTCTAAGAAAAGTGAAGTAGAAGAGCAAGTAAAAGAGTGTGAAGATCATAATTGAAAGTATCTAGAAGTTAAATAAGATTTCTAAGAAAAGTGAATAAGAAGAGCAAGTAAAAGAGTTTGAAGATCATAATTGAATGTATCTAGAAGTTAAATAAGATTTCTAAGAAAAGTGAAGTAGAAAAGCAAGTAAAAGAGTCTGAAGATCATAATTGAAAGTATCTAGAAGTTAAATAAGATTTCTAAGAAAAGTGAATAAGAAGAGCAAGTAAAAAGAGTCTGAAGATCATAATTGAAAGTATCAAGAAGTTAAATAAGATTTCTAAGAAAAGTGAATAAGAAATATAAGAAAAAGAGTGAAAAAATCATAAATGTAAAGTATCTCGAAGTTAAATAAGATTTCTAAGAAAAGTGAATAAGAAAAGTAAGTAGAAGAGTGTGAAGATCATAATTAAAAGTATCTAGAAGTTAAATAAGATTTCTAAGAAATGTGAAGTAGAAAAGCAAGTAAAAGAGTGTGAAGATCATAATTGAAAGTATCTAGAAGTTAAATAAGATTTCTAAGAAAAGTGAAGTAGAAAAGTAAGTAGAAGAGTGTGAAGATACTAATTGAAAGTATCTAGAAGTTAAATAAGATTTCTAAGAAATGTGAAGTAGAAAAGCAAGTAAAAGAGTGTGAAGATTATTTTGAAAGTATCAAGAAGTTAAATAAGTTTTCTAAGAAAAGTGAATAAGAAATGTAAGAAAAAGAGTGTGCAGATCATAATTGAAAGTATCTAGAAGTTAAATAAGATTTCTAAGAAAAGTGAATAAGAATAGCAAGTAAAAGAGTGTGAAGATCATAATTGAAAGTATCTAGAAGTTAAATAAGATTTCTAAGAAAAGTGAATAAGAAAAGTAAGTAAAAAAGTCTGAAGATCATAATTAAAAGTATCAAGAAGTTAAATAAGTTTTCTAAGAAAAGTGAAGTAGAAAAGCAAGTAAAAGAGTGTGAAGATCATAATTGAAAGTATCTAGAAGTTAAATAAGATTTCTAAGAAAAGTGAATAAGAAGAGCAAGTAAAAGAGTTTGAAGATCATAATTGAATGTATCTAGAAGTTAAATAAGATTTCTAAGAAAAGTGAATAAGAAATATAAGAAAAAGAGTGAAAAAATCATAAATGTAAAGTATCTCGAAGTTAAATAAGATTTCTAAGAAAAGTGAATAAGAAAAGTAAGTAGAAGAGTGTGAAGATCATAATTGAAAGTATCTAGAAGTTAAATAAGATTTCTAAGAAAAGTGAATAAGAAAAGTAGGAAAAAGAGTGTAAAGATCATAATTGTAAGGTATCTAGAAGTTAAATAAGATTTCTAAGAAAAGTGAATAAGAAGAGCAAGTAAAAGAGTTTGAAGATCATAATTGAATGTATCTAGAAGTTAAATAAGATTTCTAAGAAAAGTGAATAAGAAATATAAGAAAAAGAGTGAAAAAATCATAAATGTAAAGTATCTCGAAGTTAAATAAGATTTCTAAGAAAAGTGAATAAGAAAAGTAAGTAGAAGAGTGTGAAGATCATAATTGAAAGTATCTAGAAGTTAAATAAGATTTCTAAGAAAAGTGAATAAGAAATATAAGAAAAAGAGTGAAAAAATCATAAATGTAAAGTATCAAGAAGTTAAATAAGATTTCTAAGAAAAGTGAATAAGAAAAGTAAGTAGAAGAGTGTGAAGATCATAATTGAAAGTATCTAGAAGTTAAATAAGATTTCTAAGAAAAGTGAATAAGAAATATAAGAAAAAGAGTGAAAAAATCATAAATGTAAAGTATCTCGAAGTTAAATAAGATTTCTAAGAAAAGAGAATAATAAATATATGAAAAAACGAAAAAATCATAAATGTAAAGTATCTAGAAGTTAAATAAGATTTCTAAGAAATGTGAAGTAGAAAAGCAAGTAAAAGAGTGTGAAGATCATAATTGAAAGTAATAAAATGAGAAAGAGAGATGAGATTTCAAAGAAAAGTGAATAAGAAAAGTAGGAAAAAGAGTGAAAAAATCATAAATGTAAAGTATCTCGAAGTTAAATAAGATTTCTAAGAAAAGTGAATAAGAAAAGTAAGTAGAAGAGTGTGAAGATCATAATTGAAAGTATCTAGAAGTTAAATAAGATTTCTAAGAAAAGTGAATAAGAAAAGCAAGTAAAAGAGTGTGAAGATCATAATTGAAAGTATCTAGAAGTTAAATAAGATTTCTAAGAAATGTGAAGTAGAAAAGCAAGTAAAAGAGTGTGAAGATTATTTTGAAAGTATCAAGAAGTTAAATAAGATTTCTAAGAAAAGTGAATAAGAAAAGCAAGTAAAAGAGTGTGAAGATCATAATTGAAAGTATCTAGAAGTTAAATAAGATTTCTAAGAAAAGTGAATAAGAAGAGCAAGTAAAAGAGTTTGAAGATCATAATTGAATGTATCTAGAAGTTAAATAAGATTTCTAAGAAAAGTGAATAAGAAATGTAAGATAAAGAGTGTGAAGATCATAATTGAAAGTATCTAGAAGTTAAATAAGATTTCTAAGAAAAGTGAATAAGAAGAGCAAGTAAAAAGAGTCTGAAGATCATAATTGAAAGTATCAAGAAGTTAAATAAGATTTCTAAGAAAAGTGAATAAGAAATATAAGAAAAAGAGTGAAAAAATCATAAATGTAAAGTATCTCGAAGTTAAATAAGATTTCTAAGAAAAGTGAATAAGAAAAGTAAGTAGAAGAGTGTGAAGATCATAATTGAAAGTATCTAGAAGTTAAATAAGATTTCTAAGAAAAGTGAATAAGAAATATAAGAAAAAGAGTGAAAAAATCATAAATGTAAAGTATCTCGAAGTTAAATAAGATTTCTAAGAAAAGTGAATAAGAAAAGTAAGTAGAAGAGTGTGAAGATCATAATTGAAAGTATCTAGAAGTTAAATAAGATTTCTAAGAAAAGTGAATAAGAAAAGCAAGTAAAAGAGTGTGAAGATCATAATTGAAAGTATCAAGAAGTTAAATAAGATTTCTAAGAAAAGTGAATAAGAAATATAAGAAAAAGAGTGAAAAAATCATAAATGTAAAGTATCTCGAAGTTAAATAAGATTTCTAAGAAAAGTGAATAAGAAAAGCAAGTAAAAGAGTCTGAAGATCATAATTGAAAGTATCTAGAAGTTAAATAAGATTTCAAAGAAAGTGAAGTAGAAATGTAGAAAAAATTGTGTGAAGATACTAATTGAAAGTATCTAGAAGTTAAATAAGATTTCTAAGAAATGTGAAGTAGAAAAGCAAGTAAAAGAGTGTGAAGATTATTTTGAAAGTATCAAGAAGTTAAATAAGATTTCTAAGAAATGTGAAGTAGAAAAGCAAGTAAAAGAGTGTGAAGATCATAATTGAAAGTATCTAGAAGTTAAATAAGATTTCTAAGAAAAGTGAAGTAGAAATGTAGAAAAAGAGTGTGAAGATCATAATTGAAAGTATCTAGAAGTTAAATAAGATTTCTAAGAAAAGTGAATAAGAAATGTAAGATAAAGAGTGTGAAGATCATAATTGAAAGTATCTAGAAGTTAAATAAGATTTCTAAGAAAAGTGAATAAGAAGAGCAAGTAAAAAGAGTCTGAAGATCATAATTGAAAGTATCAAGAAGTTAAATAAGATTTCTAAGAAAAGTGAATAAGAAATATAAGAAAAAGAGTGAAAAAATCATAAATGTAAAGTATCTCGAAGTTAAATAAGATTTCTAAGAAAAGTGAATAAGAAAAGTAAGTAGAAGAGTGTGAAGATCATAATTGAAAGTATCTAGAAGTTAAATAAGATTTCTAAGAAAAGTGAATAAGAAAAGCAAGTAAAAGAGTGTGAAGATCATAATTGAAAGTATCTAGAAGTTAAATAAGATTTCTAAGAAAAGTGAATAAGAAAAGCAAGTAAAAGAGTGTGAAGATCATAATTGAAAGTATCTAGAAGTTAAATAAGATTTCTAAGAAATGTGAAGTAGAAAAGCAAGTAAAAGAGTGTGAAGATCATAATTGAAAGTAATAAAATGAGAAAGAGAGATGAGATTTCAAAGAAAAGTGAATAAGAAAAGTAGGAAAAAGAGTGTAAAGATCATAATTGTAAGGTATCTAGAAGTTAAATAAGATTTCTAAGAAAAGTGAAGTAGAAATGTAGAAAAAGAGTGTGAAGATCATAATTGAAAGTATCTAGAAGTTAAATAAGATTTCTAAGAAATGTGAAGTTGAAAAGCAAGTAAAAGAGTGTGAAGATCATAATTGTAAGTATCGAGAAGTTAAATAAGATTTATAAAAAAGGTGAAGTAGAAATGTAAGAAAAAGAGTGTGAAGATCATAATTGTAAGGAATCTAGAAGTTAAATAAGATTTCTAAGAAAAGGAAATAAGAAAAGCAAGTAAAAAAGTGTGAAGATCATAATTGAAAGCATCTAGAAGTTAAATAAGATTTCTAAGAAAAGTGAATAAGAAGAGAAAGTAAAAGAGTGTGAAGATCATAATTGAAAGTATCTAGAAGTTAAATAAGATTTCTAAGAAAAGTGAAGTAGAAAAGCAAGTAAAAGAGTTTGAAGATCATGATTGAAAGCATCTAGAAGTTAAATAATATTTCTTAGAAAAGTGAATAAGAAAAGTAAGAAAAAGAGTCTGAAGATCATAATTGAAAGTAATAAAATGAGAAAGAGAGATGAGATTTCAAAGAAAAGTGAATAAGAAAAGCAAGTAAAAGAGTGTAAAGATCATAATTGTAAGGTATCTAGAAGTTAAATAAGATTTCTAAGAAAAGTGAAGTAGAAATGTAGAAAAAGAGTGTGAAGATCATAATTGAAAGTATCTAGAAGTTAAATAAGATTTCTAAGAAATGTGAAGTTGAAAAGCAAGTAAAAGAGTGTGAAGATCATAATTGTAAGTATCGAGAAGTTAAATAAGATTTATAAGAAAGGTGAAGTAGAAATGTAAGAAAAAGAGTGTGAAGATCATAATTGTAAGGAATCTAGAAGTTAAATAAGATTTCTAAGAAAAGGAAATAAGAAAAGCAAGTAAAAAAGTGTGAAGATCATAATTGAAAGCATCTAGAAGTTAAATAAGATTTCTAAGAAAAGTGAATAAGAAGAGAAAGTAAAAGAGTCTGAAGATCATAATTGAAAGTATCTAGAAGTTAAATAAGATTTCTAAGAAAAGTGAAGTAGAAATGTAAGAAAAAGAGTGTGACTATCATAATTGAAAGTATCTAGAAGTTAAATAAGATTTCTAAGAAAAGTGAAGTAGAAATGTAGAAAAAATTGTGTGAAGATCATAATTAAAAGTATCTAGAAGTTAAATAAGATTTCTAAGAAAAGTGAAGTAGAAAAGCAAGTAAAAGAGTTTAAAGATCATAATTGAAAGTATCTAGAAGTTAAATAAGATTTCTAAGAAAAGTGAATAAGAAATGTAAGAAAAAGAGTGTGAAGATCATAATTGTAAGTATCAAGAAGTAAAATAAGATTTCTAAGAAAAGTGAATAAGAAGAGCAAGTAAAAGAGTGTGAAGATAATAATTGAAAGTATCTAGAAGTTAAATAAGATTTCTAAGAAAAGAGAATAATAAATATATGAAAAAACGAAAAAATCATAAATGTAAAGTATCTCGAAGTTAAATAAGATTTCTAAAAAAAGTGAAGTAGAAAAGCAAGTAAAAGAGTGTGAAGATCATAATTGAAAGTATCTAGAAGTTAAATAAGATTTCTAAAAAAAGAGAATAAGAAGAGCAAGTAAAAGAGTGTGAAGATCATAATTGAAAGTATCTAGAAGTTAAATAAGATTTCTAAGAAAAGAGAATAAGAAATATAAGAAAAAGAGTGAACAAATCATAAATGTAAAGTATCTCGAAGTTAAATAAGATTTCTAAGAAAAGTGAATAAGAAAAGTAAGTAGAAGAGTGTGAAGATCATAATTGTAAGTATCTAGAAGTTAAATAAGATTTCTAAAAAAAGTGAATAAGAAAAGCAAGTAAAAGAGTGTGAAGATCATAATTGAAAGTATCAAGAAGTAAAATAAGATTTCTAAGAAATGTGAAGTAGAAAAGCAAGTAAAAGAGTCTGAAGATCATAATTGTAAGTATCAAGAAGTAAAATAAGATTTCTAAGAAAAGTGAATAAGAAGAGCAAGTAAAAGAGTTTGAAGATCATAATTGAAAGTATCTAGAAGTTAAATAAGATTTCTAAGAAAAGTGAAGTAGAAAAGCAAGTAAAAGAGTGTGAAGATCAAAATTGAAAGTAATTAAAGTAGAAAGAGAGATGAGATTTCAAAGAAAAGTGAATAAGAAATGTAAGAAAAAGAGTGTGAAGATCATAATTGAAAGTATCTAGAAGTTAAATAAGATTTCTAAGAAAAGTGAAGTAGAAAAGCAAGTAAAAGAGTCTGAAGATCATAATTGAAAGTATCTAGAAGTTAAATAAGATTTCTAAGAAATGTGAAGTAGAAAAGCAAGTAAAAGAGTGTGAAGATCATAATTGAAAGTATCAAGAAGTTAAATAAGATTTCTAAGAAAAGTGAAGTAGATAAGCAAGTAAAAGAGTGTGAAGATCATAATTGAAAGTATCAAGAAGTTAAATAAGATTTCTAAGAAAAGTGAAGTAGAAAAGCAAGTAAAAGAGTGTGAAGATCATAATTGAAAGTATCTAGAAGTTAAATAATATTTCTAAGAAAAGTGAAGTAGAAAAGCAAGTAAAAGAGTGTGAAGATCATAATTGAAAGTATCTAGAGGTTAAATAAGATTTCTAAGAAAAGTGAAGTAGAAAAGCAAGTAAAAGAGTGTGAAGATCATAATTGAAAGTATCAAGAAGTTAAATAAGATTTCTAAGAAAAGAGAATAATAAATATAAGAAAAAGAGTGAAAAAATCATAATTGAAAGTAATAAAATGAGAAAGAGAGATGAGATTTCAATGAAAAGTGAAGTAGTAAAGCAAGTAAAAGAGTTTGAAGATCATAATTAAAAGTATCAAGAAGTTAAATAAGATTTCTAAGAAAAGTGAATAAGAAAAGCAAGTAAAAGAGTCTGAAGATCATAATTGAAAGTAATAAAATGAGAAAGAGAGATGAGATTTCTAAGAAAAGTGAAGTAGTAAAGCAAGTAAAAGAGTGTGAAGATCATAATTGAAAGTATCTAGAAGTTAAATAAGATTTCTAAGAAAAGAGAATAAGAAATGTAAGAAAAAGAGTCTGAAGATCATAATTAAAAGTATCAAGAAGTTAAATAAGATTTCTAAGAAAAGTGAATAAGGAAAGCAAGTAAAAGAGTTTGAAGATCATAATTGAAAGTAATAAAATAAGAAAGAGTGATGAGATTTCTAAGAAAAGTGAAGTAGTAAAGCAAGTAAAAGAGTCTGAAGATTTAATTGAAAGTAATAATAGAAAATGAGAAATAGTGATGAGATTTCTAAGAAAAGAGAATAAGAAATGTAAGAAAAAGAGTGTGAAGATCATAATTGTAAGGAATCTAGAAGTTAAAAAAGATTTCAAAGAAAAATGAAGTAGAAATGTAAGTAAAAGAGTGTGAAGATCATAATTGAAAGTATCTAGAAGTTAAATAAGATTTCTAAGAAAAGAGAATAATAAATATAAGAAAAAGAGTGTGAAGATCATAATTGAAAGTATCAAGAAGTAAAATAAAATTTCTAAGAAAAGTGAATAAGAAAAGTAGGAAAAAGAGTGTGAAGATCATAATTGAAAGTATCTAGAAGTAAAATAAGATTTCTACAAAAAGTGAATAAGAAAAGCAAGTAATAGAGTCTGAAGATCATAATTGAAAGTAATAAAATGAGAAAGAGAGATGAGATTTCAATGAAAAGTGAAGTAGAAAAGCAAGTAAAAGAGTGTGAAGATCATAATTGTAAGTATCAAGAAGTTAAATAAGATTTCTACAAAAAGTGAATAAGAAGAGCAAGTAAAAGAGTGTGAAGATCATAATTGAAAGTATCTAGAAGTTAAATAAGATTTCTAAGAAAAGAGAATAAGAAATATAAGAAAAAGAGTGAAAAAATCATAAATGTAAAGTATCTCGAAGTTAAATAAGATTTCTAAAAAAAGTGAAGTAGAAAAGTAAGTAGAAGAGTGTGAAGATCATAATTGAAAGTATCTAGAAGTTAAATAAGATTTCTAAGAAATGTGAATAAGAAAAACAAGTAAAAAAGTCTGAAGATCATAATTAAAAGTATCAAGAAGTTAAATAAGATTTCTAAGAAATATGAAGTAGAAAAGCAAGTAAAAGAGTGTGAAGATCATTTTGAAAGTATCTAGAAGTTAAATAAGATTTCTAAGAAAAGTGAATAAGAAAAGCAAGTAAAAAAGTCTGAAGATCATAATTAAAAGTATCTAGAAGTTAAATAAGATTTCTAAGAAAAGTGAAGTAGATAAGCAAGTAAAAGAGTGTGAAGATCATAATTGAAAGTATCTAGAAGTTAAATAAGATTTCTAAGAAAAGTGAAGTAGAAAAGCATGTAAAAGAGTCTGAAGATCATAATTGTAAGTATCAAGAAGTTAAATAAGATTTCTAAGAAAAGTGAAGTAGAAGAGCAAGTAAAAGAGTCTGAAGATCATAATTGAAAGTATCTAGAAGTTAAATAAGATTTCTAAGAAAAGAGAATAAGAAAAGTAAGTAAAAGAGTGTGAAGATGATAATTGAAAGTATCTAGAAGTTAAATAAGATTTCTAAGAAAAGTGAAGTAGAAATGTAAGAAAAAGAGTGTGACTATCATAATTGAAAGTATCTAGAAGTTAAATAATATTTCTAAGAAAAGTGAAGTAGAAAAGCAAGTAAAAGAGTGTGAAGATCATAATTGAAAGTATCTAGAAGTTAAATAAGATTTCTACAAAAAGTGAAGTAGATAAGCAAGTAAAAGAGTCTGAAGATCAAAATTGAAAGTATCAAGAAGTTAAATAAGATTTCTAAGAAAAGAGAATAATAAATATAAGAAAAAGAGTGAAAAAATCATAATTGAAAGTAATAAAAATAGAAAGAGAGATGAGATTTCAAAGAAAAGTGAAGTAGTAAAGCAAGTAAAAGAGTTTGAAGATCATAATTGAAAGTATCTAGAAGTTAAATAAGATTTCTAAGAAAAGTGAAGTAGAAAAGCAAGTAAAAGAGTGTGAAGATCATAATTGAAAGTATCAAGAAGTTAAATAAGATTTCTAAGAAAAGTGAAGTAGAAAAGCAAGTAAAAGAGTGTGAAGATCATAATTGAAAGTATCTAGAAGTTAAATAATATTTCTAAGAAAAGAGAATAATAAATATAAGAAAAAGAGTGTGAAGATCATAATTGAAAGTATCTCGAAGTTAAATAAGATTTCTAAGAAAAGTGAATAAGAAAAGTAAGTAGAAGAGTGTGAAGATCATAATTGAAAGTATCTAGAAGTTAAATAAGATTTCTAAGAAAAGTGAATAAGAAAAGAAGTAAAAGAGTTTGAAGATCATAATTGAAAGCATCTAGAAGTTAAATAAGATTTCTAAGAAAAGTGAATAAGAAAAGCAAGTAAAAGAGTGTGAAGATCATAATTGAAAGTATCTAGAAGTTAAATAAGATTTCTAAGAAAAGTGAAGTAGAAATGTAGAAAAAGAGTGTGAAGATCATAATTGAAAGTATCTAGAAGTTAAATAAGATTTCTAAGAAATGTGAAGTTGAAAAGCAAGTAAAAGAGTGTGAAGATCATAATTGAAAGTATCTAGAAGTTAAATAAGATTTCTAAGAAAAGTGAATAAGAAGAGCAAGTAAAAGAGTGTGAAGATCATAATTAAAAGTATCTAGAAGTTAAATAAGATTTCTAAGAAAAGTGAAGTAGAAAAGCAAGTAAAAGAGTTTAAAGATCATAATTGAAAGTATCTAGAAGTTAAATAAGATTTCTAAGAAAAGTGAAGTAGAAAAGCAAGTAAAAGAGTTTAAAGATCATAATTGAAAGTATCTAGAAGTTAAATAAGATTTCTAAGAAAAGAGAATAAGAAAAGCAAGTAAAAGAGTGTGAAGATCATAATTGAAAGTATCTAGAAGTTAAATAAGATTTCTAAGAAAAGTGAAGTAGAAATGTAAGAAAAAGGGTGTGAAGATCATAATTGAAAGTATCTAGAAGTTAAATAAGATTTCTAAGAAAAGTGAATAAGAAGAGCAAGTAAAAGAGTGTGAAGATCATAATTAAAAGTATCTAGAAGTTAAATAAGATTTCTAAGAAAAGTGAAGTAGAAAAGCAAGTAAAAGAGTTTAAAGATCATAATTAAAAGTATCTAGAAGTTAAATAAGATTTCTAAGAAAAGTGAAGTAGAAAAGCAAGTAAAAGAGTTTAAAGATCATAATTGAAAGTATCTAGAAGTTAAATAAGATTTCTAAGAAAAGTGAATAAGAAAAGTAAGTAGAAGAGTGTGAAGATCATAATTGAAAGTATCTAGAAGTTAAATAAGATTTCTAAGAAAAGTGAATAAGAAAAGTAAGTAAAAAAGTCTGAAGATCATAATTAAAAGTATCAAGAAGTTAAATAAGTTTTCTAAGAAAAGTGAAGTAGAAAAGCAAGTAAAAGAGTGTGAAGATCATAATTGAAAGTATCTAGAAGTTAAATAAGATTTCTAAGAAAAGAGAATAATAAATATATGAAAAAACGAAAAAATCATAAATGTAAAGTATCTCGAAGTTAAATAAGATTTCTAAAAAAAGTGAAGTAGAAAAGCAAGTAAAAGAGTGTGAAGATCATAATTGAAAGTATCTAGAAGTTAAATAAGATTTCTAAAAAAAGAGAATAAGAAATGTAAGAAAAAGAGTGTGAAGATCATAATTGAAAGTATCTAGAAGTAAAATAAGATTTCTAAGAAAAGTGAATAAGAAGAGCAAGTAAAAGAGTGTGAAGATCATAATTGAAAGTATCTAGAAGTTAAATAAGATTTCTAAGAAATGTGAAGTAGAAAAGCAAGTAAAAGAGTGAACAAATCATAAATGTAAAGTATCTCGAAGTTAAATAAGATTTCTAAGAAAAGTGAATAAGAAGAGAAAGTAAAAGAGTGTGAAGATCATAATTGTAAGTATCTAGAAGTTAAATAAGATTTCTAAAAAAAGTGAATAAGAAAAGCAAGTAAAAGAGTGTGAAGATCATAATTGTAAGTATCTAGAAGTTAAATAATATTTCTAAGAAAAGTGAAGTAGAAAAGCAAGTAAAAGAGTCTGAAGATCATAATTGAAAGTATCTAGAAGTTAAATAAGATTTCTAAGAAATGTGAAGTAGAAAAGCAAGTAAAAGAGTGTGAAGATCATAATTGAAAGTATCAAGAAGTTAAATAAGATTTCTAAGAAAAGTGAAGTAGATAAGCAAGTAAAAGAGTGTGAAGATCATAATTGAAAGTATCTAGAAGTTAAATAAGATTTCAAAGAAAAGTGAAGTAGAAATGTAGAAAAAATTGTGTGAAGATACTAATTGAAAGTATCTAGAAGTTAAATAAGATTTCTAAGAAATGTGAAGTAGAAAAGCAAGTAAAAGAGTCTGAAGATCATAATTGAAAGTAATAAAATGAGAAAGAGAGATGAGATTTCTAAGAAAAGTGAAGTAGTAAAGCAAGTAAAAGAGTGTGAAGATCATAATTGAAAGTATCTAGAAGTTAAATAAGATTTCTAAGAAAAGAGAAGTAGAAAAGCAAGTAAAAGAGTGTGAAGATAATAATTGAAAGTATCTAGAAGTAAAATAAGATTTCTAAGAAAAGTGAATAAGGAAAGCAAGTAAAAGAGTTTGAAGATCATAATTGAAAGTAATAAAATAAGAAAGAGTGATGAGATTTCTAAGAAAAGTGAAGTAGTAAAGCAAGTAAAAGAGTCTGAAGATTTAATTGAAAGTAATAATAGAAAATGAGAAATAGTGATGAGATTTCTAAGAAAAGAGAATAAGAAATGTAAGAAAAAGAGTGTGAAGATCATAATTGTAAGGAATCTAGAAGTTAAAAAAGATTTCAAAGAAAAATGAAGTAGAAATGTAAGTAAAAGAGTGTGAAGATCATAATTGAAAGTATCTAGAAGTTAAATAAGATTTCTAAGAAAAGAGAATAATAAATATAAGAAAAAGAGTGTGAAGATCATAATTGAAAGTATCAAGAAGTAAAATAAAATTTCTAAGAAAAGTGAATAAGAAAAGTAGGAAAAAGAGTGTGAAGATCATAATTGAAAGTATCTAGAAGTAAAATAAGATTTCTACAAAAAGTGAATAAGAAAAGCAAGTAATAGAGTCTGAAGATCATAATTGAAAGTAATAAAATGAGAAAGAGAGATGAGATTTCAATGAAAAGTGAAGTAGAAAAGCAAGTAAAAGAGTGTGAAGATCATAATTGTAAGTATCAAGAAGTTAAATAAGATTTCTACAAAAAGTGAATAAGAAGAGCAAGTAAAAGAGTGTGAAGATCATAATTGAAAGTATCTAGAAGTTAAATAAGATTTCTAAGAAAAGAGAATAAGAAATATAAGAAAAAGAGTGAAAAAATCATAAATGTAAAGTATCTCGAAGTTAAATAAGATTTCTAAAAAAAGTGAAGTAGAAAAGTAAGTAGAAGAGTGTGAAGATAATAATTGAAAGTATCTAGAAGTTAAATAAGATTTCTAAGAAATGTGAAGTTGAAAAGCAAGTAAAAGAGTGTGAAGATCATAATTGAAAGTATCTAGAAGTTAAATAAGATTTCTAAGAAATGTGAAGTAGAAAAGCAAGTAAAAGAGTTTGAAGATCATAATTGAAAGTATCTAGAAGTTAAATAAGATTTCTAAGAAAAGTGAATAAGAAAAACAAGTAAAAAAGTCTGAAGATCATAATTAAAAGTATCAAGAAGTTAAATAAGATTTCTAAGAAATATGAAGTAGAAAAGCAAGTAAAAGAGTGTGAAGATCATTTTGAAAGTATCTAGAAGTTAAATAAGATTTCTAAGAAAAGTGAATAAGAAAAGCAAGTAAAAAAGTCTGAAGATCATAATTAAAAGTATCTAGAAGTTAAATAAGATTTCTAAGAAAAGTGAAGTAGATAAGCAAGTAAAAGAGTGTGAAGATCATAATTAAAAGTATCTAGAAGTTAAATAAGATTTCTAAGAAAAGTGAAGTAGAAGAGCAAGTAAAAGAGTCTGAAGATCATAATTGAAAGTATCTAGAAGTTAAATAAGATTTCTAAGAAAAGAGAATAAGAAAAGTAAGTAAAAGAGTGTGAAGGTGATAATTGAAAGTATCTAGAAGTTAAATAAGATTTCTAAGAAAAGTGAAGTAGAAATGTAAGAAAAATTGTGTGAAGATCATAATTGAAAGGTATCTAGAAGTTAAATAAGATTTCTAAGAAAAGTGAAGTAGAAATGTAGAAAAAGAGTGTGAAGATAATAATTGAAAGTATCTAGAAGTTAAATAAGATTTCTACAAAAAGTGAAGTAGATAAGCAAGTAAAAGAGTCTGAAGATCAAAATTGAAAGTATCAAGAAGTTAAATAAGATTTCTAAGAAAAGTGAATAAGAAGAGAAAGTAAAAGAGTGTGAAGATCATAATTGAAAGTAATAAAATGAGAAAGAGAGATGAGATTTCAAAGAAAAGTGAAGTAGTAAAGCAAGTAAAAGAGTTTGAAGATCATAATTGAAAGTATCTAGAAGTTAAATAAGATTTCTAAGAAAAGTGAAGTAGAAAAGCAAGTAAAAGAGTGTGAAGATCATAATTGAAAGTATCAAGAAGTTAAATAAGATTTCTAAGAAAAGTGAAGTAGAAAAGCAAGTAAAAGAGTGTGAAGATCATAATTGAAAGTATCTAGAAGTTAAATAAGTTTTCTAAGAAAAGAGAATAAAAAATATAAGAAAAAGAGTGTGAAGATCATAATTGAAAGTATCTCGAAGTTAAATAAGATTTCTAAGAAAAGTGAATAAGAAAAGTAAGTAGAAGAGTGTGAAGATCATAATTGAAAGTATCTAGAAGTTAAATAAGATTTCTAAGAAAAGTGAATAAGAAAAGAAGTAAAAGAGTGTGAAGATAATAATTGAAAGTATCTAGAAGTTAAATAAGATTTCTAAGAAATGTGAAGTAGAAAAGCAAGTAAAAAAGTCTGAAGATCATAATTAAAAGTATCAAGAAGTTAAATAAGATTTCTAAGAAATGTGAAGTAGAAAAGCAAGTAAAAGAGTGTGAAGATCATAATTGAAAGTATCTAGAAGTTAAATAAGATTTCTAAGAAAAGTGAAGTAGAAAAGCAAGTAAAAGAGTTTAAAGATCATAATTGAAAGTATCTAGAAGTTAAATAATATTTCTAAGAAAAGTGAAGTAGAAAAGCAAGTAAAAGAGTGTGAAGATGATAATTGAAAGCATCTAGAAGTTAAATAAGATTTCTAAGAAAAGTGAAGTAGATAAGCAAGTAAAAGAGTGTGAAGATGATAATTGAAAGCATCTAGAAGTTAAATAAGATTTCTAAGAAAAGTGAAGTAGAAAAGCAAGTAAAAGAGTGTGAAGATCATAATTGAAAGTATCTAGAAGTTAAATAATATTTCTAAGAAAAGTGAAGTAGAAAAGCAAGTAAAAGAGTGTGAAGATCATAATTGAAAGTATCAAGAAGTTAAATAATATTTCTAAGAAAAGTGAAGTAGAAATGTAAGAAAAATAGTGTGAAGATCATATTTGAAAGTATCTAGAAGTTAAATAATATTTCTAAGGAAAGTGAAGTAGAAAAGCAAGTAAAAGAGTGTGAAGATGATAATTGAAAGTATCTAGAAGTTAAATAAGATTTCTAAGAAAAGTGAAGTTGAAAAGCAAGTAAAAGAGTCTGAAGATCATAATTGTAAGTATCAAGAAGTTAAATAAGATTTCTAAGAAAAGTGAAGTAGAAGAGCAAGTAAAAGAGTCTGAAGATCATAATTGAAAGTATCTAGAAGTTAAATAAGATTTCTAAGAAAAGAGAATAAGAAAAGTAAGTAAAAGAGTGTGAAGATGATAATTGAAAGTATCTAGAAGTTAAATAAGATTTCTAAGAAAAGTGAAGTAGAAATGTAGAAAAAATTGTGTGAAGATCATAATTAAAAGCATCTAGAAGTTAAATAAGATTTCTAAGAAAAGTGAAGTAGAAAATCAAGTAAAAGAGTGTGAAGATCAAAATTGAAAGTAATTAAAGTAGAAAGAGAGATGAGATTTCAAAGAAAAGTGAATAAGAAATGTAAGAAAAAGAGTGTGAAGATCATAATTGAAAGTATCTAGAAGTTAAATAAGATTTCAAAGAAAAGTGAAGTAGAAATGTAGAAAAAATTGTGTGAAGATACTAATTGAAAGTATCTAGAAGTTAAATAAGATTTCTAAGAAATGTGAAGTAGAAAAGCAAGTAAAAGAGTGTGAAGATCATAATTGTAAGTATCGAGAAGTTAAATAAGATTTATAAAAAAGGTGAAGTAGAAATGTAAGAAAAAGAGTGTGAAGATCATAATTGAAAGTATCTAGAAGTAAAATAAGATTTCTAAGAAAAGTGAATAAGAATAGCAAGTAAAAGAGTGTGAAGATCATAATTGAAAGTATCTAGAAGTTAAATAAGATTTCTAAGAAAAGTGAATAAGAAAAGTAAGTAAAAAAGTCTGAAGATCATAATTAAAAGTATCAAGAAGTTAAATAAGATTTCAAAGAAAAGTGAATAAGAAAAATAAGTAAAAGAGTGTGAAGATCATAATTAAAAGTATCTAGAAGTTAAATAAGATTTCTAAGAAAAGTGAATAAGAAGAGCAAGTAAAAGAGTCTGAAGATCATAATTGTAAGTATCAAGAAGTTAAATAAGATTTCTAAGAAAAGTGAAGTAGAAGAGCAAGTAAAAGAGTCTGAAGATCATAATTGAAAGTATCTAGAAGTTAAATAAGATTTCTAAGAAAAGAGAATAAGAAAAGTAAGTAAAAGAGTGTGAAGATGATAATTGAAAGTATCTAGAAGTTAAATAAGATTTCTAAGAAAAGTGAAGTAGAAATGTAGAAAAAATTGTGTGAAGATCATAATTAAAAGCATCTAGAAGTTAAATAAGATTTCTAAGAAAAGTGAAGTAGAAAATCAAGTAAAAGAGTGTGAAGATCAAAATTGAAAGTAATTAAAGTAGAAAGAGAGATGAGATTTCAAAGAAAAGTGAATAAGAAATGTAAGAAAAAGAGTGTGAAGATCATAATTGAAAGTATCTAGAAGTTAAATAAGATTTCAAAGAAAAGTGAAGTAGAAATGTAGAAAAAATTGTGAAGATACTAATTGAAAGTATCTAGAAGTTAAATAAGATTTCTAAGAAATGTGAAGTAGAAAAGCAAGTAAAAGAGTGTGAAGATTATTTTGAAAGTATCAAGAAGTTAAATAAGTTTTCTAAGAAAAGTGAATAAGAAATGTAAGAAAAAGAGTGTGAAGATCATAATTGAAAGTATCTAGAAGTAAAATAAGATTTCTAAGAAAAGTGAATAAGAATAGCAAGTAAAAGAGTGTGAAGATCATAATTGAAAGTATCTAGAAGTTAAATAAGATTTCTAAGAAAAGTGAAGTAGAAAAGTAAGTAAAAAAGTCTGAAGATCATAATTAAAAGTATCAAGAAGTTAAATAAGATTTCAAAGAAAAGTGAATAAGAAATGTAAGATAAAGAGTGTGAAGATCATAATTGAAAGTATCAAGAAGTTAAATAAGATTTCTAAGAAATGTGAAGTAGAAAAGCAAGTAAAAGAGTGTGAAGATCATAATTGAAAGTAATAAAATGAGAAAGAGAGATGAGATTTCAAAGAAAAATGCAATAAGAAAAGTAGGAAAAAGAGTGTGAAGATCATTTTGAAAGTATCTAGAAGTTAAATAAGATTTCTGAGAAAAGTGAAGTAGAAATGTAGAAAAAAAGTGTGAAGATCATAATTGAAAGTATCTAGAAGTTAAATAAGATTTCTAAGAAATGTGAAGTTGAAAAGCAAGTAAAAGAGTGTGAAGATCATAATTGTAAGTATCGAGAAGTTAAATAAGATTTATAAGAAAGGTGAAGTAGAAATGTAAGAAAAAGAGTGTGAAGATCATAATTGTAAGGAATCTAGAAGTTAAATAAGATTTCTAAGAAAAGGAAATAAGAAAAGCAAGTAAAAAAGTGTGAAGATCATAATTGAAAGTATCAAGAAGTTAAATAAGATTTCTAAGAAAAGTGAATAATAAATATAAGAAAAAGAGTGTGAAGATCATAATTGAAAGTATCTCGAAGTTAAATAAGATTTCTAAGAAAAGTGAATAAGAAATATAAGAAAAAGAGTGAAAAAATCATAAATGTAAAGTATCTCGAAGTTAAATAAGATTTCTAAAAAAAGTGAATAAGAAAAGTAAGTAGAAGAGTGTGAAGATCATAATTGAAAGTATCTAGAAGTTAAATAAGATTTCTAAGAAAAGTGAATAAGAAAAGCAAGTAAAAGAGTGTGAAGATCATAATTGAAAGTATCTAGAAGTTAAATAAGATTTCTAAGAAAAGTGAATAAGAAAAGCAAGTAAAAGAGTGTGAAGATCATAATTGAAAGTATCAAGAAGTTAAATAAGATTTCTAAGAAATGTGAAGTAGAAAAGCAAGTAAAAGAGTGTGAAGATCATAATTGAAAGTAATAAAATGAGAAAGAGAGATGAGATTTCAAAGAAAAGTGAATAAGAAAAGTAGGAAAAAGAGTGTGAAGATCATTTTGAAAGTATCTAGAAGTTAAATAAGATTTCTGAGAAAAGTGAAGTAGAAATGTAGAAAAAGAGTGTGAAGATCATAATTGTAAGTATCGAGAAGTTAAATAAGATTTATAAGAAAGGTGAAGTAGAAATGTAAGAAAAAGAGTGTGAAGATCATAATTGTAAGGAATCTAGAAGTTAAATAAGATTTCTAAGAAAAGGAAATAAGAAAAGCAAGTAAAAAAGTGTGAAGATCATAATTGAAAGCATCTAGAAGTTAAATAAGATTTCTAAGAAAAGTGAATAAGAAGAGAAAGTAAAAGAGTGTGAAGATCATAATTGAAAGTATCTAGAAGTTAAATAAGATTTCTAAGAAAAGTGAAGTAGAAATGTAAGAAAAAGAGTGTGACTATCATAATTGAAAGTATCTAGAAGTTAAATAAGATTTCTGAGAAAAGTGAAGTAGAAATGTAGAAAAAGAGTGTGAAGATCATAATTGTAAGTATCGAGAAGTTAAATAAGATTTATAAGAAAGGTGAAGTAGAAATGTAAGAAAAAGAGTGTGAAGATCATAATTGTAAGGAATCTAGAAGTTAAATAAGATTTCTAAGAAAAGGAAATAAGAAAAGCAAGTAAAAAAGTGTGAAGATCATAATTGAAAGTATCAAGAAGTTAAATAAGATTTCTAAGAAAAGTGAATAATAAATATAAGAAAAAGAGTGTGAAGATCATAATTGAAAGTATCTCGAAGTTAAATAAGATTTCTAAGAAAAGTGAATAAGAAATATAAGAAAAAGAGTGAAAAAATCATAAATGTAAAGTATCTCGAAGTTAAATAAGATTTCTAAAAAAAGTGAATAAGAAAAGTAAGTAGAAGAGTGTGAAGATCATAATTGAAAGTATCTAGAAGTTAAATAAGATTTCTAAGAAAAGTGAATAAGAAAAGCAAGTAAAAGAGTGTGAAGATCATAATTGAAAGTATCTAGAAGTTAAATAAGATTTCTAAGAAAAGTGAATAAGAAAAGCAAGTAAAAGAGTGTGAAGATCATAATTGAAAGTATCAAGAAGTTAAATAAGATTTCTAAGAAATGTGAAGTAGAAAAGCAAGTAAAAGAGTGTGAAGATCATAATTGAAAGTAATAAAATGAGAAAGAGAGATGAGATTTCAAAGAAAAGTGAATAAGAAAAGTAGGAAAAAGAGTGTGAAGATCATTTTGAAAGTATCTAGAAGTTAAATAAGATTTCTGAGAAAAGTGAAGTAGAAATGTAGAAAAAGAGTGTGAAGATCATAATTGTAAGTATCGAGAAGTTAAATAAGATTTATAAGAAAGGTGAAGTAGAAATGTAAGAAAAAGAGTGTGAAGATCATAATTGTAAGGAATCTAGAAGTTAAATAAGATTTCTAAGAAAAGGAAATAAGAAAAGCAAGTAAAAAAGTGTGAAGATCATAATTGAAAGCATCTAGAAGTTAAATAAGATTTCTAAGAAAAGTGAATAAGAAGAGAAAGTAAAAGAGTGTGAAGATCATAATTGAAAGTATCTAGAAGTTAAATAAGATTTCTAAGAAAAGTGAAGTAGAAATGTAAGAAAAAGAGTGTGACTATCATAATTGAAAGTATCTAGAAGTTAAATAAGATTTCTAAGAAAAGTGAATAAGAAAAGCAAGTAAAAGAGTGTGAAGATCATAATTGAAAGTATCTAGAAGTTAAATAAGATTTCTAAGAAAAGTGAAGTAGAAATGTAGAAAAAGAGTGTGAAGATCATAATTGAAAGTATCTAGAAGTTAAATAAGATTTCTAAGAAATGTGAAGTTGAAAAGCAAGTAAAAGAGTGTGAAGATCATAATTGTAAGTATCGAGAAGTTAAATAAGATTTATAAAAAAGGTGAAGTAGAAATGTAAGAAAAAGAGTGTGAAGATCATAATTGTAAGGAATCTAGAAGTTAAATAAGATTTATAAGAAAGGTGAAGTAGAAAAGCAAGTAAAAGAGTGTGAAGATCATAATTGAAAGTATCTAGAAGTTAAATAAGATTTCTAAGAAAAGTGAATAAGAAGAGAAAGTAAAAGAGTGTGAAGATCATAATTGAAAGTATCTAGAAGTTAAATAAGATTTCTAAGAAAAGTGAAGTAGAAATGTAAGAAAAAGAGTGTGACTATCATAATTGAAAGTATCTAGAAGTTAAATAAGATTTCTAAGAAAAGTGAATAAGAAAAGCAAGTAAAAGAGTGTGAAGATCATAATTGAAAGTATCTAGAAGTTAAATAAGATTTCTAAGAAAAGTGAAGTAGAAATGTAGAAAAAGAGTGTGAAGATCATAATTGAAAGTATCTAGAAGTTAAATAAGATTTCTAAGAAATGTGAAGTTGAAAAGCAAGTAAAAGAGTGTGAAGATCATAATTGAAAGTATCTAGAAGTTAAATAAGATTTCTAAGAAAAGTGAAGTAGAAAAGCAAGTAAAAGAGTGTGAAGATCATAATTGAAAGTATCTAGAAGTTAAATAAGATTTCTAAGAAAAGGAAATAAGAAAAGCAAGTAAAAAAGTGTGAAGATCATAATTGAAAGTATCTAGAAGTTAAATAAGATTTCTAAGAAAAGAGAATAATAAATATAAGAAAAAGAGTGAAAAAATCATAATTGAAAGTAATAAAATGAGAAAGAGAGATGAGATTTCAAAGAAAAGTGAAGTAGTAAAGCAAGTAAAAGAGTTTGAAGATCATAATTGAAAGTATCTAGAAGTTAAATAAGATTTCTAAGAAAAGTGAAGTAGAAAAGCAAGTAAAAGAGTGTGAAGATCATAATTGAAAGTATCAAGAAGTTAAATAAGATTTCTAAGAAAAGTGAAGTAGAAAAGCAAGTAAAAGAGTGTGAAGATCATAATTGAAAGTATCTAGAAGTTAAATAAGATTTCTAAGAAATGTGAAGTAGAAAAGCAAGTAAAAGAGTGTGAAGATCATAATTGAAAGTATCTAGAAGTTAAATAAGATTTCAAAGAAAAGTGAATAAGAAAAGCAAGTAAAAAAGTGTGAAGATCATAATTGAAAGCATCTAGAAGTTAAATAAGATTTCTAAGAAAAGTGAATAAGAAATATAAGAAAAAGAGTGAAAAAATCATAAATGTAAAGTATCTCGAAGTTAAATAAGATTTCTAAGAAAAGTGAATAAGAAAAGTAAGTAGAAGAGTGTGAAGATCATAATTGAAAGTATCTAGAAGTTAAATAAGATTTCTAAGAAAAGTGAAGTAGAAAAGCAAGTAAAAGAGTGTGAAGATCATAATTGAAAGTATCTAGAAGTTAAATAAGATTTCTAAGAAAAGGAAATAAGAAAAGCAAGTAAAAAAGTGTGAAGATCATAATTGAAAGTATCTAGAAGTTAAATAAGATTTCTAAGAAAAGAGAATAATAAATATAAGAAAAAGAGTGAAAAAATCATAATTGAAAGTAATAAAATGAGAAAGAGAGATGAGATTTCAAAGAAAAGTGAAGTAGTAAAGCAAGTAAAAGAGTTTGAAGATCATAATTGAAAGTATCTAGAAGTTAAATAAGATTTCTAAGAAAAGTGAAGTAGAAAAGCAAGTAAAAGAGTGTGAAGATCATAATTGAAAGTATCAAGAAGTTAAATAAGATTTCTAAGAAAAGTGAAGTAGAAAAGCAAGTAAAAGAGTGTGAAGATCATAATTGAAAGTATCTAGAAGTTAAATAAGATTTCTAAGAAATGTGAAGTAGAAAAGCAAGTAAAAGAGTGTGAAGATCATAATTGAAAGTATCTAGAAGTTAAATAAGATTTCTAAGAAAAGTGAATAAGAAAAGCAAGTAAAAAAGTGTGAAGATCATAATTGAAAGCATCTAGAAGTTAAATAAGATTTCTAAGAAAAGTGAATAAGAAATATAAGAAAAAGAGTGAAAAAATCATAAATGTAAAGTATCTCGAAGTTAAATAAGATTTCTAAGAAAAGTGAATAAGAAAAGTAAGTAGAAGAGTGTGAAGATCATAATTGAAAGTATCTAGAAGTTAAATAAGATTTCTAAGAAAAGTGAATAAGAAAAGCAAGTAAAAGAGTGTGAAGATCATAATTGAAAGTATCTAGAAGTTAAATAAGATTTCTAAGAAAAGTGAATAAGAAAAGCAAGTAAAAGAGTGTGAAGATCATAATTGAAAGTATCTAGAAGTTAAATAAGATTTCTAAGAAATGTGAAGTAGAAAAGCAAGTAAAAGAGTGTGAAGATCATAATTGAAAGTAATAAAATGAGAAAGAGAGATGAGATTTCAAAGAAAAGTGAATAAGAAAAGTAGGAAAAAGAGTGTAAAGATCATAATTGTAAGGTATCTAGAAGTTAAATAAGATTTCTAAGAAAAGTGAAGTAGAAATGTAGAAAAAGAGTGTGAAGATCATAATTGAAAGTATCTAGAAGTTAATTAAGATTTCTAAGAAATGTGAAGTTGAAAAGCAAGTAAAAGAGTGTGAAGATCATAATTGTAAGTATCGAGAAGTTAAATAAGATTTATAAGAAAGGTGAAGTAGAAATGTAAGAAAAAGAGTGTGAAGATCATAATTGTAAGGAATCTAGAAGTTAAATAAGATTTCTAAGAAAAGGAAATAAGAAAAGCAAGTAAAAAAGTGTGAAGATCATAATTGTAAGGTATCTAGAAGTTAAATAAGATTTCTAAGAAAAGTGAAGTAGAAATGTAGAAAAAGAGTGTGAAGATCATAATTGAAAGTATCTAGAAGTTAAATAAGATTTCTAAGAAAAGTGAATAAGAAGAGCAAGTAAAAGAGTGTGAAGATCATAATTGTAAGTATCGAGAAGTTAAATAAGATTTCTAAGAAAAGGAAATAAGAAAAGCAAGTAAAAAAGTGTGAAGATCATAATTGAAAGCATCTAGAAGTTAAATAAGATTTCTAAGAAAAGTGAATAAGAAGAGAAAGTAAAAGAGTGTGAAGATCATAATTGAAAGTATCTAGAAGTTAAATAAGATTTCTAAGAAAAGTGAAGTAGAAAAGCAAGTAAAAGAGTTTGAAGATCATGATTGAAAGCATCTAGAAGTTAAATAATATTGCTTAGAAAAGTGAACAAGAAAAGTAAGAAAAAGAGTCTGAAGATCATAATTGAAAGTAATAAAATGAGAAAGAGAGATGAGATTTCAAAGAAAAGTGAATAAGAAAAGCAAGTAAAAGAGTGTAAAGATCATATTTGTAAGGTATCTAGAAGTTAAATAATATTTCTAAGAAAAGTGAAGTAGAAATGTAGAAAAAGAGTGTGAAGATCATAATTGAAAGTATCTAGAAGTTAAATAAGATTTCTAAGAAAAGTGAATAAGAAAAGCAAGTAAAAAAGTGTGAAGATCATAATTGAAAGCATCTAGAAGTTAAATAAGATTTCTAAGAAAAGTGAATAAGAAGAGAAAGTAAAAGAGTCTGAAGATCATAATTGAAAGTATCTAGAAGTTAAATAAGATTTCTAAGAAAAGTGAAGTAGAAATGTAAGAAAAAGAATGTGACCATCATAAATGAAAGTATCTAGAAGTTAAATAAGATTTCTAAGAAAAGTGAAGTAGAAATGTAGAAAAAATTGTGTGAAGATCATAATTAAAAGTATCTAGAAGTTAAATAAGATTTCTAAGAAAAGTGAAGTAGAAAAGCAAGTAAAAGAGTTTAAAGATCATAATTGAAAGTATCTAGAAGTTAAATAAGATTTCTAAGAAAAGTGAATAAGAAATGTAAGAAAAAGAGTGTGAAGATCATAATTGTAAGGAATCTAGAAGTTAAATAAGATTTCTAAGAAAAGGAAATAAGAAAAGCAAGTAAAAAAGTGTGAAGATCATAATTGAAAGCATCTAGAAGTTAAATAAGATTTCTAAGAAAAGTGAATAAGAAGAGAAAGTAAAAGAGTCTGAAGATCATAATTGAAAGTATCTAGAAGTTAAATAAGATTTCTAAGAAAAGTGAAGTAGAAATGTAAGAAAAAGAGTGTGACCATCATAAATGAAAGTATCTAGAAGTTAAATAAGATTTCTAAGAAAAGTGAAGTAGAAATGTAGAAAAAATTGTGTGAAGATCATAATTGAAAGTATCTAGAAGTTAAATAAGATTTCTAAGAAAAGTGAAGTAGAAAAGCAAGTAAAAGAGTTTAAAGATCATAATTGAAAGTATCTAGAAGTTAAATAAGATTTCTAAGAAAAGTGAATAAGAAAAGTAAGTAAAAAAGTCTGAAGATCATAATTAAAAGTATCAAGAAGTTAAATAAGATTTCTAAGAAAAGTGAAGTAGAAAAGCAAGTAAAAGAGTCTGAAGATTTAATTGAAAGTAATAATAGAAAATGAGAAATAGTGATGAGATTTCTAAGAAAAGAGAATAAGAAATGTAAGAAAAAGAGTGTGAAGATCATAATTGTAAGGAATCTAGAAGTTAAAAAAGATTTCAAAGAAAAATGAAGTAGAAATGTAGAAAAAATTGTGTGAAGATCATAATTAAAAGTATCTAGAAGTTAAATAAGATTTCTAAGAAAAGTGAAGTAGAAAAGCAAGTAAAAGAGTTTAAAGATCATAATTGAAAGTATCTAGAAGTTAAATAAGATTTCTAAGAAAAGTGAAGTACAAAAGCAAGTAAAAAAGTCTGAAGATCATAATTAAAAGTATCAAGAAGTTAAATAAGATTTCTAAGAAAAGTGAAGTAGAAAAGCAAGTAAAAGAGTCTGAAGATTTAATTGAAAGTAATAATAGAAAATGAGAAATAGTGATGAGATTTCTAAGAAAAGAGAATAAGAAATGTAAGAAAAAGAGTGTGAAGATAATAATTGAAAGTATCTAGAAGTTAAATAAGATTTCTAAGAAAAGAGAATAATAAATATATGAAAAAACGAAAAAATCATAAATGTAAAGTATCTCGAAGTTAAATAAGATTTCTAAAAAAAGTGAAGTAGAAAAGCAAGTAAAAGAGTGTGAAGATCATAATTGAAAGTATCTAGAAGTTAAATAAGATTTCTAAAAAAAGAGAATAAGAAGAGCAAGTAAAAGAGTGTGAAGATCATAATTGAAAGTATCTAGAAGTTAAATAAGATTTCTAAGAAAAGAGAATAAGAAATATAAGAAAAAGAGTGAACAAATCATAAATGTAAAGTATCTCGAAGTTAAATAAGATTTCTAAGAAAAGTGAATAAGAAAAGTAAGTAGAAGAGTTTGAAGATCATAATTGAAAGTATCTAGAAGTTAAATAAGATTTCTAAAAAAAGTGAATAAGAAAAGCAAGTAAAAGAGTGTGAAGATCATAATTGAAAGTATCAAGAAGTTAAATAAGATTTCTAAGAAATGTGAAGTAGAAAAGCAAGTAAAAGAGTCTGAAGATCATAATTGTAAGTATCAAGAAGTAAAATAAGATTTCTAAGAAAAGTGAATAAGAAGAGCAAGTAAAAGAGTTTG
The DNA here is from genome assembly GCA_946699065.1 of Loxodes magnus. Lineage (NCBI taxonomy): Eukaryota > Ciliophora > Karyorelictea > Loxodida > Loxodidae > Loxodes > Loxodes magnus. The sequence goes on from CAMPDV010001327.1 coordinate 89,065, forward strand.
AAGATCATAATTGAAAGTATCTAGAAGTTAAATAAGATTTCTAAGAAAAGTGAAGTAGAAAAGCAAGTAAAAGAGTGTGAAGATCAAAATTGAAAGTAATTAAAGTAGAAAGAGAGATGAGATTTCAAAGAAAAGTGAATAAGAAATGTAAGAAAAAGAGTGTGAAGATCATAATTGAAAGTATCTAGAAGTTAAATAAGATTTCTAAGAAAAGAGAATAATAAATATAAGAAAAAGAGTGTGAAGATCATAATTGAAAGTATCTAGAAGTTAAATAAGATTTCTAAGAAATGTGAAGTAGAAAAGCAAGTAAAAGAGTGTGAAGATCATAATTGAAAGTATCTAGAAGTTAAATAAGATTTCTAAGAAAAGTGAAGTAGAAAAGCAAGTAAAAGAGTGTGAAGATCATAATTGAAAGTATCAAGAAGTTAAATAAGATTTCTAAGAAAAGTGAAGTAGAAAAGCAAGTAAAAGAGTGTGAAGATCATAATTGAAAGTATCTAGAAGTTAAATAAGATTTCTAAGAAAAGTGAAGTAGAAAAGCAAGTAAAAGAGTGTGAAGATCATAATTGAAAGTATCTAGAAGTTAAATAAGATTTCTAAGAAAAGTGAAGTAGAAAAGCAAGTAAAAGAGTGTGAAGATCATAATTGAAAGTATCAAGAAGTTAAATAAGATTTCTAAGAAAAGAGAATAATAAATATAAGAAAAAGAGTGAAAAAATCATAATTGAAAGTAATAAAATGAGAAAGAGAGATGAGTTTTCAAAGAAAAGTGAAGTAGTAAAGCAAGTAAAAGAGTTTGAAGATCATAATTAAAAGTATCAAGAAGTTAAATAAGATTTCTAAGAAAAGTGAATAAGAAAAGCAAGTAAAAGAGTCTGAAGATCATAATTGAAAGTAATAAAATGAGAAAGAGAGATGAGATTTCTAAGAAAAGTGAAGTAGTAAAGCAAGTAAAAGAGTGTGAAGATCATAATTGAAAGTATCTAGAAGTTAAATAAGATTTCTAAGAAAAGTGAATAAGAAATATAAGAAAAAGAGTGAAAAAATCATAAATGTAAAGTATCTCGAAGTTAAATAAGATTTCTAAGAAAAGTGAATAAGAAAAGTAAGTAGAAGAGTTTGAAGATCATAATTGAAAGTAATAAAATAAGAAAGAGTGATGAGATTTCTAAGAAAAGTGAAGTAGTAAAGCAAGTAAAAGAGTCTGAAGATTTAATTGAAAGTAATAATAGAAAATGAGAAATAGTGATGAGATTTCTAAGAAAAGAGAATAAGAAATGTAAGAAAAAGAGTGTGAAGATCATAATTGTAAGGAATCTAGAAGTTAAAAAAGATTTCAAAGAAAAATGAAGTAGAAATGTAAGTAAAAGAGTGTGAAGATCATAATTAAAAGTATCTAGAAGTTAAATAAGATTTCTAAGAAAAGAGAATAATAAATATAAGAAAAAGAGTGTGAAGATCATAATTGAAAGTATCAAGAAGTAAAATAAAATTTCTAAGAAAAGTGAATAAGAAAAGTAGGAAAAAGAGTGTGAAGATCATAATTGAAAGTATCTAGAAGTAAAATAAGATTTCTACAAAAAGTGAATAAGAAAAGCAAGTAATAGAGTCTGAAGATCATAATTGAAAGTAATAAAATGAGAAAGAGAGATGAGATTTCAATGAAAAGTGAAGTAGAAAAGCAAGTAAAAGAGTGTGAAGATCATAATTGTAAGTATCAAGAAGTTAAATAAGATTTCTACAAAAAGTGAATAAGAAGAGCAAGTAAAAGAGTGTGAAGATCATAATTGAAAGTATCTAGAAGTTAAATAAGATTTCTAAGAAAAGTGAATAAGAAATATAAGAAAAAGAGTGAAAAATCATAAATGTAAAGTATCTCGAAGTTAAATAAGATTTCTAAAAAAAGTGAAGTAGAAAAGTAAGTAGAAGAGTGTGAAGATAATAATTGAAAGTATCTAGAAGTTAAATAAGATTTCTAAGAAATGTGAAGTTGAAAAGCAAGTAAAAGAGTGTGAAGATGATAATTGAAAGTATCTAGTAGTTAAATAAGATTTCTAAGAAAAATGAAGTAGAAAAGCAAGTAAAAGAGTGTGAAGATCATAATTGAAAGTATCTAGAAGTTAAATAAGATTTCTAAGAAATATGAAGTAGAAAAGCAAGTAAAAGAGTGTGAAGATCATTTTGAAAGTATCTAGAAGTTAAATAAGATTTCTAAGAAAAGTGAATAAGAAAAGCAAGTAAAAAAGTCTGAAGATCATAATTAAAAGTATCTAGAAGTTAAATAAGATTTCTAAGAAAAGTGAAGTAGAAAAGCAAGTAAAAGAGTGTGAAGATCATTTTGAAAGTATCTAGAAGTTAAATAAGATTTCTAAGAAAAGTGAATAAGAAAAGCAAGTAAAAAAGTCTGAAGATCATAATTGAAAGTATCTAGAAGTTAAATAATATTTCTAAGAAAAGTGAAGTAGAAAAGCAAGTAAAAGAGTGTGAAGATCATAATTGAAAGTATCAAGAAGTTAAATAATATTTCTAAGAAAAGTGAAGTAGAAATGTAAGAAAAATAGTCTGAAGATCATAATTGTAAGTATCAAGAAGTTAAATAAGATTTCTAAGAAAAGTGAAGTAGAAGAGCAAGTAAAAGAGTCTGAAGATCATAATTGAAAGTATCTAGAAGTTAAATAAGATTTCTAAGAAAAGAGAATAAGAAAAGTAAGTAAAAGAGTGTGAAGATGATAATTGAAAGTATCTAGAAGTTAAATAAGATTTCTAAGAAAAGTGAAGTAGAAATGTAAGAAAAATAGTGTGAAGATCATATTTGAAAGTATCTAGAAGTTAAATAATATTTCTAAGAAAAGTGAAGTAGAAAAGCAAGTAGAAGAGTGTGAAGATAATAATTGAAAGTATCTAGAAGTTAAATAAGATTTCTACAAAAAGTGAAGTAGATAAGCAAGTAAAAGAGTCTGAAGATCAAAATTGAAAGTATCAAGAAGTTAAATAAGATTTCTAAGAAAAGAGAATAATAAATATAAGAAAAAGAGTGAAAAAATCATAATTGAAAGTAATAAAATGAGAAAGAGAGATGAGATTTCAAAGAAAAGTGAAGTAGTAAAGCAAGTAAAAGAGTTTGAAGATCATAATTGAAAGTATCTAGAAGTTAAATAAGATTTCTAAGAAAAGTGAAGTACAAAAGCAAGTAAAAGAGTGTGAAGATCATAATTGAAAGTATCTAGAAGTTAAATAAGATTTCTAAGAAAAGTGAAGTAGAAAAGCAAGTAAAAGAGTGTGAAGATCATAATTGAAAGTATCTAGAAGTTAAATAAGATTTCTAAGAAAAGTGAATAAGAAAAGTAAGTAGAAGAGTGTGAAGATCATAATTGAAAGTATCTAGAAGTTAAATAAGATTTCTAAGAAAAGTGAATAAGAAAAGTAAGTAGAAGAGTGTGAAGATCATAATTGAAAGTATCTAGAAGTTAAATAAGATTTCTAAGAAAAGTGAATAAGAAAAGAAGTAAAAGAGTGTGAAGATCATAATTGAAAGTATCTAGAAGTTAAATAAGATTTCTAAGAAAAGTGAATAAGAAGAGCAAGTAAAAAAGTCTGAAGATCATAATTAAAAGTATCAAGAAGTTAAATAAGATTTCTAAGAAAAGTGAAGTAGAAAAGCAAGTAAAAGAGTGTGAAGATCATTTTGAAAGTATCTAGAAGTTAAATAAGATTTCTAAGAAAAGAGAATAATAAATATATGAAAAAACGAAAAAATCATAAATGTAAAGTATCTCGAAGTTAAATAAGATTTCTAAAAAAAGTGAAGTAGATAAGCAAGTAAAAGAGTGTGAAGATGATAATTGAAAGCATCTAGAAGTTAAATAAGATTTCTAAGAAAAGTGAAGTAGAAAAGCAAGTAAAAGAGTGTGAAGATCATAATTGAAAGTATCTAGAAGTTAAATAAGATTTCTAAGAAAAGTGAAGTAGAAATGTAAGAAAAATAGTGTGAAGATCATATTTGAAAGTATCTAGAAGTTAAATAATATTTCTAAGGAAAGTGAAGTAGAAAAGCAAGTAAAAGAGTGTGAAGATGATAATTGAAAGTATCTAGAAGTTAAATAATATTTCTAAGAAATGTGAAGTAGAAAAGCAAGTAAAAGAGTGTGAAGATCATAATTGTAAGTATCAAGAAGTTAAATAAGATTTCTACAAAAAGTGAATAAGAAGAGCAAGTAAAAGAGTGTGAAGATCATAATTGAAAGTATCTAGAAGTTAAATAAGATTTCTAAGAAAAGAGAATAAGAAAAGTAAGTAAAAGAGTGTGAAGATGATAATTGAAAGTATCTAGAAGTTAAATAAGATTTCTAAGAAAAGTGAAGTAGAAAAGCAAATAAAAGAGTGTGAAGATCATAATTGAAAGTATCTAGAAGTTAAATAAGATTTCTAAGAAAAGTGAAGTAGAAAATCAAGTAAAAGAGTCTGAAGATCATAATTGAAAGTATCTAGAAGTTAAATAAGATTTCTACAAAAAGTGAAGTAGAAAAGCAAGTAAAAGAGTCTGAAGATCAAAATTGAAAGTATCAAGAAGTTAAATAAGATTTCTAAGAAAAGTGAAGTAGAAAAGCAAGTAAAAGAGTGAAAAAATCATAATTGAAAGTAATAAAATGAGAAAGAGAGATGAGATTTCAAAGAAAAGTGAAGTAGTAAAGCAAGTAAAAGAGTTTGAAGATGATAATTGAAAGCATCTAGAAGTTAAATAAGATTTCTAAGAAAAGAGAAAAATAAATATAAGAAAAAGAGTGAAAAAATCATAATTGAAAGTATCTAGAAGTTAAATAAGATTTCAAAGAAAAGTGAAGTAGAAAAGCAAGTAAAAGAGTGTGAAGATGATAATTGAAAGCATCTAGAAGTTAAATAAGATTTCTAAGAAAAGTGAAGTAGAAGAGCAAGTAAAAGAGTCTGAAGATCATAATTGAAAGTATCTAGAAGTTAAATAAGATTTCTAAGAAAAGAGAATAATAAATATAAGAAAAAGAGTGAAAAAATCATAATTGAAAGTATCTAGAAGTTAAATAAGATTTCAAAGAAAAGTGAAGTAGAAAAGCAAGTAAAAGAGTCTGAAGATCATAATTGTAAGTATCAAGAAGTTAAATAAGATTTCTAAGAAAAGTGAAGTAGAAGAGCAAGTAAAAGAGTCTGAAGATCATAATTGAAAGTATCTAGAAGTTAAATAAGATTTCTAAGAAAAGTGAAGTAGAAAAGCAAGTAAAAGAGTGTGAAGATCATAATTGAAAGTATCTAGAAGTTAAATAAGATTTCTAAGAAAAGTGAATAAGAAAAGTAAGTAGAAGAGTGTGAAGATCATAATTGAAAGTATCTAGAAGTTAAATAAGATTTCTAAGAAAAGTGAATAAGAAAAGCAAGTAAAAGAGTGTGAAGATCATAATTGAAAGTATCTAGAAGTTAAATAAGATTTCTAAGAAAAGTGAATAAGAAAAGCAAGTAAAAGAGTGTGAAGATCATAATTGAAAGTATCTAGAAGTTAAATAAGATTTCTAAGAAAAGTGAAGTAGAAAAGCAAATAAAAGAGTGTGAAGATCATAATTGAAAGTATCTAGAAGTTAAATAAGATTTCTAAGAAAAGTGAAGTAGAAAAGCAAGTAAAAGAGTGTGAAGATCATAATTAAAAGTATCAAGAAGTTAAAAAAGATTTCAAAGAAAAATGAAGTAGAAATGTAAGTAAAAGAGTGTGAAGATCATAATTGAAAGTATCTAGAAGTTAAATAAGATTTCTAAGAAAAGTGAAGTAGAAAAGCAAGTAAAAGAGTGTGAAGATCATAATTGAAAGTATCTAGAAGTTAAATAAGATTTCTAAGAAAAGTGAAGTAGAAAAGCAAGTAAAAGAGTGTGAAGATCATAATTAAAAGTATCAAGAAGTTAAAAAAGATTTCAAAGAAAAATGAAGTAGAAATGTAAGTAAAAGAGTGTGAAGATCATAATTGAAAGTATCTAGAAGTTAAATAAGATTTCTAAGAAAAGAGAATAATAAATATAAGAAAAAGAGTGTGAAGATCATAATTGAAAGTATCTAGAAGTTAAATAAGATTTCTAAGAAAAGTGAATAAGAAAAGTTGGAAAAAGAGTGTGAAGATCATAATTGAAAGTATCTAGAAGTAAAATAAGATTTCTACAAAAAGTGAATAAGAAAAGCAAGTAATAGAGTCTGAAGATCATAATTGAAAGTAATAAAATGAGAAAGAGAGATGAGATTTCAATGAAAAGTGAAGTAGAAAAGCAAGTAAAAGAGTGTGAAGATCATAATTGTAAGTATCAAGAAGTTAAATAAGATTTCTACAAAAAGTGAATAAGAAGAGCAAGTAAAAGAGTGTGAAGATCATAATTGAAAGTATCTAGAAGTTAAATAAGATTTCTAAGAAAAGTGAATAAGAAAAGCAAGTAAAAGAGTGTGAAGATCATAATTGAAAGTATCTAGAAGTTAAATAAGATTTCTAAGAAAAGTGAAGTAGAAAAGCAAATAAAAGAGTGTGAAGATCATAATTGAAAGTATCTAGAAGTTAAATAAGATTTCTAAGAAAAGTGAAGTAGAAAAGCAAGTAAAAGAGTGTGAAGATCATAATTAAAAGTATCAAGAAGTTAAAAAAGATTTCAAAGAAAAATGAAGTAGAAATGTAAGTAAAAGAGTGTGAAGATCATAATTGAAAGTATCTAGAAGTTAAATAAGATTTCTAAGAAAAGTGAAGTAGAAAAGCAAGTAAAAGAGTGTGAAGATCATAATTGAAAGTATCTAGAAGTTAAATAAGATTTCTAAGAAAAGTGAAGTAGAAAAGCAAGTAAAAGAGTGTGAAGATCATAATTAAAAGTATCAAGAAGTTAAAAAAGATTTCAAAGAAAAATGAAGTAGAAATGTAAGTAAAAGAGTGTGAAGATCATAATTGAAAGTATCTAGAAGTTAAATAAGATTTCTAAGAAAAGTGAAGTAGAAAAGCAAGTAAAAGAGTGTGAAGATCATAATTGAAAGTATCTAGAAGTTAAATAAGATTTCTAAGAAAAGTGAAGTAGAAAAGCAAGTAAAAGAGTGTGAAGATCATAATTAAAAGTATCTAGAAGTTAAATAAGATTTCTAAGAAATATGAAGTAGAAAAGCAAGTAAAAGAGTGTGAAGATCATAATTGAAAGTATCTAGAAGTTAAATAAGATTTCTAAGAAAAGTGAAGTAGAAAAGCAAGTAAAAGAGTGTGAAGATCATAATTGAAAGTATCTAGAAGTTAAATAAGATTTCTAAGAAAAGTGAAGTAGAAAAGCAAGTAAAAGAGTGTGAAGATCATAATTAAAAGTATCTAGAAGTTAAATAAGATTTCTAAGAAATATGAAGTAGAAAAGCAAGAAAAAGAGTGTGAAGATCATAATTGAAAGTATCAAGAAGTAAAATAAGATTTCTAAGAAAAGTGAAGTAGAAGAGCAAGTAAAAGAGTTTGAAGATCATAATTGAAAGTATTAAAATAAGAAAGAGTGATGAGATTTCTAAGAAAAGTGAAGTAGTAAAGCAAGTAAAAGAGTCTGAAGATTTAATTGAAAGTAATAATAGAAAATGAGAAATAGTGATGAGATTTCTAAGAAAAGAGAATAAGAAATGTAAGAAAAAGAGTGTGAAGATCATAATTGTAAGGAATCTAGAAGTTAAAAAAGATTTCAAAGAAAAATGAAGTAGAAATGTAATTAAAAGAGTGTGAAGATCATAATTGAAAGTATCTAGAAGTTAAATAAGATTTCTAAGAAAAGAGAATAATAAATATAAGAAAAAGAGTGTGAAGATCATAATTGAAAGTATCTAGAAGTTAAATAAGATTTCTAAGAAAAGTGAATAAGAAAAGTTGGAAAAAGAGTGTGAAGATCATAATTGAAAGTATCTAGAAGTAAAATAAGATTTCTACAAAAAGTGAATAAGAAAAGCAAGTAATAGAGTCTGAAGATCATAATTGAAAGTATCAAGAAGTTAAATAAGATTTCTACAAAAAGTGAATAAGAAGAGCAAGTAAAAGAGTGTGAAGATCATAATTGAAAGTATCTAGAAGTTAAATAAGATTTCTAAGAAAAGTGAAGTAGAAAAGCAAGTAAAAGAGTGTGAAGATCATAATTGAAAGTATCAAGAAGTTAAATAAGATTTCTACAAAAAGTGAAGTAGATAAGCAAGTAAAAGAGTGTGAAGATCATAATTGAAAGTATCTAGAAGTTAAATAAGATTTCTAAGAAAAGTGAAGTAGAAAAGCAAGTAAAAGAGTGTGAAGATCATAATTGTAAGTATCAAGAAGTTAAATAAGATTTCTACAAAAAGTGAATAAGAAGAGCAAGTAAAAGAGTGTGAAGATCATAATTGAAAGTATCTAGAAGTTAAATAAGATTTCTAAGAAAAGTGAAGTAGAAAAGCAAGTAAAAGAGTGTGAAGATCATAATTGAAAGTATCAAGAAGTTAAATAAGATTTCTACAAAAAGTGAAGTAGATAAGCAAGTAAAAGAGTGTGAAGATCATAATTGAAAGTATCTAGAAGTTAAATAAGATTTCTAAGAAAAGTGAAGTAGAAAAGCAAGTAAAAGAGTGTGAAGATCATAATTGAAAGTATCTAGAAGTTAAATAAGATTTCTAAGAAAAGTGAATAAGAAGAGCAAGTAAAAGAGTGTGAAGATCATAATTGAAAGTATCTAGAAGTTAAATAAGATTTCTAAGAAATGTGAAGTAGAAAAGCAAGTAAAAGAGTGTGAAGATCATTTTGAAAGTATCTAGAAGTTAAATAAGATTTCTAAGAAAAGTGAAGTAGAAAAGCAAGTAAAAGAGTGTGAAGATGATAATTGAAAGCATCTAGAAGTTAAATAAGATTTCTAAGAAAAGTGAAGTAGATAAGCAAGTAAAAGAGTGTGAAGATGATAATTGAAAGCATCTAGAAGTTAAATAAGATTTCTAAGAAAAGTGAAGGAGAAAAGCAAGTAAAAGAGTGTGAAGATCATAATTGAAAGTATCTAGAAGTTAAATAATATTTCTAAGAAAAGTGAAGTAGAAAAGCAAGTAAAAGAGTGTGAAGATCATAATTGAAAGTATCAAGAAGTTAAATAATATTTCTAAGAAAAGTGAAGTAGAAATGTAAGAAAAATAGTGTGAAGATCATATTTGAAAGTATCTAGAAGTTAAATAATATTTCTAAGGAAAGTGAAGTAGAAAAGCAAGTAAAAGAGTGTGAAGATGATAATTGAAAGTATCTAGAAGTTAAATAATATTTCTAAGAAATGTGAAGTAGAAAAGCAAGTAAAAGAGTGTGAAGATCATAATTGTAAGTATCAAGAAGTTAAATAAGATTTCTACAAAAAGTGAATAAGAAGAGCAAGTAAAAGAGTGTGAAGATCATAATTGAAAGTATCTAGAAGTTAAATAAAATTTCTAAGAAAAGAGAATAAGAAAAGTAAGTAAAAGAGTGTGAAGATGATAATTGAAAGTATCTAGAAGTTAAATAAGATTTCTAAGAAAAGTGAAGTAGAAATGTAGAAAAAATTGTGTGAAGATCATAATTAAAAGTATCTAGAAGTTAAATAAGATTTCTAAGAAAAGTGAAGTAGAAAATCAAGTAAAAGAGTCTGAAGATCATAATTGAAAGTATCTAGAAGTTAAATAAGATTTCTACAAAAAGTGAAGTAGATAAGCAAGTAAAAGAGTCTGAAGATCAAAATTGAAAGTATCAAGAAGTTAAATAAGATTTCTAAGAAAAGAGAATAATAAATATAAGAAAAAGAGTGAAAAAATCATAATTGAAAGTAATAAAATGAGAAAGAGAGATGAGATTTCAAAGAAAAGTGAAGTAGTAAAGCAAGTAAAAGAGTTTGAAGATCATAATTGAAAGTATCTAGAAGTTAAATAAGATTTCTAAGAAAAGAGAATAATAAATATAAGAAAAAGAGTGAAAAAATCATAATTGAAAGTATCTAGAAGTTAAATAAGATTTCAAAGAAAAGTGAAGTAGAAAAGCAAGTAAAAGAGTGTGAAGATGATAATTGAAAGCATCTAGAAGTTAAATAAGATTTCTAAGAAAAGTGAAGTAGATAAGCAAGTAAAAGAGTGTGAAGATGATAATTGAAAGCATCTAGAAGTTAAATAAGATTTCTAAGAAAAGTGAAGTAGAAAAGCAAGTAAAAGAGTGTGAAGATCATAATTGAAAGTATCTAGAAGTTAAATAATATTTCTAAGAAAAGTGAAGTAGAAAAGCAAGTAAAAGAGTGTGAAGATCATAATTGAAAGTATCAAGAAGTTAAATAATATTTCTAAGAAAAGTGAAGTAGAAATGTAAGAAAAATAGTGTGAAGATCATATTTGAAAGTATCTAGAAGTTAAATAATATTTCTAAGGAAAGTGAAGTAGAAAAGCAAGTAAAAGAGTGTGAAGATGATAATTGAAAGTATCTAGAAGTTAAATAATATTTCTAAGAAATGTGAAGTAGAAAAGCAAGTAAAAGAGTGTGAAGATCATAATTGTAAGTATCAAGAAGTTAAATAAGATTTCTACAAAAAGTGAATAAGAAGAGCAAGTAAAAGAGTGTGAAGATGATAATTGAAAGTATCTAGAAGTTAAATAAGATTTCTAAGAAAAGTGAAGTAGAAATGTAGAAAAAATTGTGTGAAGATCATAATTAAAAGTATCTAGAAGTTAAATAAGATTTCTAAGAAAAGTGAAGTAGAAAATCAAGTAAAAGAGTCTGAAGATCATAATTGAAAGTATCTAGAAGTTAAATAAGATTTCTACAAAAAGTGAAGTAGATAAGCAAGTAAAAGAGTCTGAAGATCAAAATTGAAAGTATCAAGAAGTTAAATAAGATTTCTAAGAAAAGAGAATAATAAATATAAGAAAAAGAGTGAAAAAATCATAATTGAAAGTAATAAAATGAGAAAGAGAGATGAGATTTCAAAGAAAAGTGAAGTAGTAAAGCAAGTAAAAGAGTTTGAAGATCATAATTGAAAGTATCTAGAAGTTAAATAAGATTTCTAAGAAAAGAGAATAATAAATATAAGAAAAAGAGTGAAAAAATCATAATTGAAAGTATCTAGAAGTTAAATAAGATTTCAAAGAAAAGTGAAGTAGAAAAGCAAGTAAAAGAGTGTGAAGATGATAATTGAAAGCATCTAGAAGTTAAATAAGATTTCTAAGAAAAGTGAAGTAGATAAGCAAGTAAAAGAGTGTGAAGATGATAATTGAAAGCATCTAGAAGTTAAATAAGATTTCTAAGAAAAGTGAAGTAGAAAAGCAAGTAAAAGAGTGTGAAGATCATAATTGAAAGTATCTAGAAGTTAAATAATATTTCTAAGAAAAGTGAAGTAGAAAAGCAAGTAAAAGAGTGTGAAGATCATAATTGAAAGTATCAAGAAGTTAAATAATATTTCTAAGAAAAGTGAAGTAGAAATGTAAGAAAAATAGTGTGAAGATCATATTTGAAAGTATCTAGAAGTTAAATAATATTTCTAAGGAAAGTGAAGTAGAAAAGCAAGTAAAAGAGTGTGAAGATGATAATTGAAAGTATCTAGAAGTTAAATAATATTTCTAAGAAATGTGAAGTAGAAAAGCAAGTAAAAGAGTGTGAAGATCATAATTGTAAGTATCAAGAAGTTAAATAATATTTCTAAGAAATGTGAAGTAGAAAAGCAAGTAAAAGAGTGTGAAGATCATAATTGTAAGTATCAAGAAGTTAAATAAGATTTCTACAAAAAGTGAATAAGAAGAGCAAGTAAAAGAGTGTGAAGATGATAATTGAAAGTATCTAGAAGTTAAATAAGATTTCTAAGAAAAGTGAAGTAGAAATGTAGAAAAAATTGTGTGAAGATCATAATTAAAAGTATCTAGAAGTTAAATAAGATTTCTAAGAAAAGTGAAGTAGAAAATCAAGTAAAAGAGTCTGAAGATCATAATTGAAAGTATCTAGAAGTTAAATAAGATTTCTACAAAAAGTGAAGTAGATAAGCAAGTAAAAGAGTCTGAAGATCAAAATTGAAAGTATCAAGAAGTTAAATAAGATTTCTAAGAAAAGAGAATAATAAATATAAGAAAAAGAGTGAAAAAATCATAATTGAAAGTAATAAAATGAGAAAGAGAGATGAGATTTCAAAGAAAAGTGAAGTAGTAAAGCAAGTAAAAGAGTGTGAAGATCATTTTGAAAGTATCTAGAAGTTAAATAAGATTTCTAAGAAAAGAGAATAATAAATATAAGAAAAAGAGTGAAAAAATCATAATTGAAAGTATCTAGAAGTTAAATAAGATTTCAAAGAAAAGTGAAGTAGAAAAGCAAGTAAAAGAGTCTGAAGATCATAATTGAAAGTATCAAGAAGTTAAATAAGATTTCTAAGAAAAGTGAAGTAGAAGAGCAAGTAAAAGAGTCTGAAGATCATAATTGAAAGTATCTAGAAGTTAAATAAGATTTCTAAGAAAAGTGAAGTAGAAAAGCAAGTAAAAGAGTGTGAAGATCATAATTGAAAGTATCTAGAAGTTAAATAAGATTTCTAAGAAAAGTGAATAAGAAAAGTAAGTAGAAGAGTGTGAAGATCATAATTGAAAGTATCTAGAAGTTAAATAAGATTTCTAAGAAAAGTGAAGTAGAAAATCAAGTAAAAGAGTGTGAAGATCATAATTGAAAGTATCTAGAAGTTAAATAAGATTTCTACAAAAAGTGAAGTAGAAAAGCAAGTAAAAGAGTGTGAAGATCATAATTGTAAGTATCAAGAAGTTAAATAAGATTTCTACAAAAAGTGAATAAGAAGAGCAAGTAAAAGAGTGTGAAGATCATAATTGAAAGTATCTAGAAGTTAAATAAAATTTCTAAGAAAAGAGAATAAGAAAAGTAAGTAAAAGAGTGTGAAGATGATAATTGAAAGTATCTAGAAGTTAAATAAGATTTCTAAGAAAAGTGAAGTAGAAATGTAGAAAAAATTGTGTGAAGATCATAATTAAAAGTATCTAGAAGTTAAATAAGATTTCTAAGAAAAGTGAAGTAGAAAATCAAGTAAAAGAGTCTGAAGATCATAATTGAAAGTATCTAGAAGTTAAATAAGATTTCTACAAAAAGTGAAGTAGATAAGCAAGTAAAAGAGTCTGAAGATCAAAATTGAAAGTATCAAGAAGTTAAATAAGATTTCTAAGAAAAGAGAATAATAAATATAAGAAAAAGAGTGAAAAAATCATAATTGAAAGTAATAAAATGAGAAAGAGAGATGAGATTTCAAAGAAAAGTGAAGTAGTAAAGCAAGTAAAAGAGTTTGAAGATCATAATTGAAAGTATCTAGAAGTTAAATAAGATTTCTAAGAAAAGAGAATAATAAATATAAGAAAAAGAGTGAAAAAATCATAATTGAAAGTATCTAGAAGTTAAATAAGATTTCAAAGAAAAGTGAAGTAGAAAAGCAAGTAAAAGAGTGTGAAGATGATAATTGAAAGCATCTAGAAGTTAAATAAGATTTCTAAGAAAAGTGAAGTAGATAAGCAAGTAAAAGAGTGTGAAGATGATAATTGAAAGCATCTAGAAGTTAAATAAGATTTCTAAGAAAAGTGAAGTAGAAAAGCAAGTAAAAGAGTGTGAAGATCATAATTGAAAGTATCTAGAAGTTAAATAATATTTCTAAGAAAAGTGAAGTAGAAAAGCAAGTAAAAGAGTGTGAAGATCATAATTGAAAGTATCAAGAAGTTAAATAATATTTCTAAGAAAAGTGAAGTAGAAATGTAAGAAAAATAGTGTGAAGATCATATTTGAAAGTATCTAGAAGTTAAATAATATTTCTAAGGAAAGTGAAGTAGAAAAGCAAGTAAAAGAGTGTGAAGATGATAATTGAAAGTATCTAGAAGTTAAATAATATTTCTAAGAAATGTGAAGTAGAAAAGCAAGTAAAAGAGTGTGAAGATCATAATTGTAAGTATCAAGAAGTTAAATAAGATTTCTACAAAAAGTGAATAAGAAGAGCAAGTAAAAGAGTGTGAAGATCATAATTGAAAGTATCTAGAAGTTAAATAAAATTTCTAAGAAAAGAGAATAAGAAAAGTAAGTAAAAGAGTGTGAAGATGATAATTGAAAGTATCTAGAAGTTAAATAAGATTTCTAAGAAAAGTGAAGTAGAAATGTAGAAAAAATTGTGTGAAGATCATAATTAAAAGTATCTAGAAGTTAAATAAGATTTCTAAGAAAAGTGAAGTAGAAAATCAAGTAAAAGAGTCTGAAGATCATAATTGAAAGTATCTAGAAGTTAAATAAGATTTCTAAGAAAAGAGAATAATAAATATAAGAAAAAGAGTGAAAAAATCATAATTGAAAGTAATAAAATGAGAAAGAGAGATGAGATTTCAAAGAAAAGTGAAGTAGTAAAGCAAGTAAAAGAGTTTGAAGATCATAATTGAAAGTATCTAGAAGTTAAATAAGATTTCTAAGAAAAGAGAATAATAAATATAAGAAAAAGAGTGAAAAAATCATAATTGAAAGTATCTAGAAGTTAAATAAGATTTCAAAGAAAAGTGAAGTAGAAAAGCAAGTAAAAGAGTGTGAAGATGATAATTGAAAGCATCTAGAAGTTAAATAAGATTTCTAAGAAAAGTGAAGTAGATAAGCAAGTAAAAGAGTGTGAAGATGATAATTGAAAGCATCTAGAAGTTAAATAAGATTTCTAAGAAAAGTGAAGTAGAAAAGCAAGTAAAAGAGTGTGAAGATCATAATTGAAAGTATCTAGAAGTTAAATAATATTTCTAAGAAAAGTGAAGTAGAAAAGCAAGTAAAAGAGTGTGAAGATCATAATTGAAAGTATCAAGAAGTTAAATAATATTTCTAAGAAAAGTGAAGTAGAAATGTAAGAAAAATAGTGTGAAGATCATATTTGAAAGTATCTAGAAGTTAAATAATATTTCTAAGGAAAGTGAAGTAGAAAAGCAAGTAAAAGAGTGTGAAGATGATAATTGAAAGTATCTAGAAGTTAAATAATATTTCTAAGAAATGTGAAGTAGAAAAGCAAGTAAAAGAGTGTGAAGATCATAATTGTAAGTATCAAGAAGTTAAATAAGATTTCTACAAAAAGTGAATAAGAAGAGCAAGTAAATGAGTGTGAAGATCATAATTGAAAGTATCTAGAAGTTAAATAAAATTTCTAAGAAAAGAGAATAAGAAAAGTAAGTAAAAGAGTGTGAAGATGATAATTGAAAGTATCTAGAAGTTAAATAAGATTTCTAAGAAAAGTGAAGTAGAAATGTAGAAAAAATTGTGTGAAGATCATAATTAAAAGTATCTAGAAGTTAAATAAGATTTCTAAGAAAAGTGAAGTAGAAAATCAAGTAAAAGAGTCTGAAGATCATAATTGAAAGTATCTAGAAGTTAAATAAGATTTCTACAAAAAGTGAAGTAGATAAGCAAGTAAAAGAGTCTGAAGATCAAAATTGAAAGTATCAAGAAGTTAAAAAAGATTTCAAAGAAAAATGAAGTAGAAATGTAAGTAAAAGAGTGTGAAGATCATAATTGAAAGTATCTAGAAGTTAAATAAGATTTCTAAGAAAAGTGAATAATAAATATAAGAAAAAGAGTGAAAAAATCATAATTGAAAGTAATAAAATGAGAAAGAGAGATGAGATTTCTAAGAAAAGTGAAGTAGTAAAGCAAGTAAAAGAGTCTGAAGATTTAATTGAAAGTAATAATAGAAAATGAGAAATAGTGATGAGATTTCTAAGAAAAGAGAATAAGAAATGTAAGAAAAAGAGTGTGAAGATCATAATTGTAAGGAATCTAGAAGTTAAAAAAGATTTCAAAGAAAAATGAAGTAGAAATGTAAGTAAAAGAGTGTGAAGATCATAATTGAAAGTATCTAGAAGTTAAATAAGATTTCTAAGAAAAGAGAATAATAAATATAAGAAAAAGAGTGTGAAGATCATAATTGAAAGTATCAAGAAGTTAAATAAGATTTCTAAGAAAAGTGACCAAGAAAAGTAGGAAAAAGAGTGTGAAGATCATAATTGAAAGTATCTAGAAGTAAAATAAGATTTCTACAAAAAGTGAATAAGAAAAGCAAGTAATAGAGTCTGAAGATCATAATTGAAAGTAATAAAATGAGAAAGAGAGATGAGATTTCAATGAAAAGTGAAGTAGAAAAGCAAGTAAAAGAGTGTGAAGATCATAATTGTAAGTATCAAGAAGTTAAATAAGATTTCTAAGAAAAATGAATAAGAAGAGCAAGTAAAAGAGTGTGAAGATCATAATTGAAAGTATCTAGAAGTTAAATAAGATTTCTAAGAAAAGTGAAGTAGAAAAGCAAGTAAAAGAGTGTGAAGATCATAATTGAAAGTATCAAGAAGTTAAATAAGATTTCTAAGAAAAGTGAAGTAGATAAGCAAGTAAAAGAGTGTGAAGATCATAATTGAAAGTATCTAGAAGTTAAATAAGATTTCTAAGAAAAGTGAAGTAGAAAAGCAAGTAAAAGAGTGTGAAGATCATAATTGAAAGTATCTAGAAGTTAAATAATATTTCTAAGAAAAGTGAAGTAGAAAAGCAAGTAAAAGAGTGTGAAGATGATAATTGAAAGCATCTAGAAGTTAAATAAGATTTCTAAGAAAAGTGAAGTAGATAAGCAAGTAAAAGAGTGTGAAGATGATAATTGAAAGTATCTAGAAGTTAAATAAGATTTCTAAGAAAAGTGAAGTAGAAAAGCAAGTAAAAGAGTGTGAAGATCATAATTGTAAGTATCAAGAAGTAAAATAAGATTTTTGAGAAATGTGAAGTAGAAAAGCAAGTAAAAGAGTGTGAAGATCATAATTGAAAGTATCTAGAAGTTAAATAAGATTTCTAAGAAAAGTGAATAAGAAAATCAAGTAAAAGAGTGTGAAGATCATAATTGAAAGTATCTAGAAGTTAAATAAGATTTCTAAGAAAAGTGAAGTAGAAAAGCAAGTAAAAGAGTCTGAAGATCATAATTGAAAGCATCTAGAAGTTAAATAAGATTTCTAAGAAAAGAGAATAATAAATATAAGAAAAAGAGTGTGAAGATCGTAATTGAAAGTATCTAGTAGTTAAATAAGATTTCTAAGAAAAGTGAAGTAGAAAAGCAAGTAAAAGAGTGTGAAGATCATAATTGAAAGTATCTAGAAGTTAAATAAGATTTCTAAGAAATGTGAAGTAGAAAAGCAAGTAAAAGAGTGTGAAGATGATAATTGTAAGTATCTAGAAGTTAAATAAGATTTCTAAGAAAAGTGAAGTAGAAAAGCAAGTAAAAGAGTCTGAAGATCAAAATTGAAAGTAATAAAATGAGAAAGAGAGATGAGATTTCAAAGAAAAGTGAATAAGAAGAGCAAGTAAAAGAGTCTGAAGATCATAATTGTAAGTATCAAGAAGTAAAATAAGATTTCTAAGAAAAGTGAATAAGAAAAGCAAGTAAAAGAGTGTGAAGATCATAATTGAAAGTATCTAGAAGTTAAATAAGATTTCTAAGAAAAGTGAAGTAGAAAAGCAAGTAAAAGAGTGTGAAGATCATAATTGTAAGTATCAAGAAGTAAAATAAGATTTTTGAGAAATGTGAAGTAGAAAAGCAAGTAAAAGAGTGTGAAGATCATAATTGAAAGTATCTAGAAGTTAAATAAGATTTCTAAGAAAAGTGAATAAGAAAAGCAAGTAAAAGAGTGTGAAGATCATAATTGTAAGGAATCTAGAAGTTAAAAAAGATTTCAAAGAAAAATGAAGTAGAAAAGCAAGTAAAAGAGTCTGAAGATCATAATTGAAAGCATCTAGAAGTTAAATAAGATTTCTAAGAAAAGAGAATAATAAATATAAGAAAAAGAGTGTGAAGATCGTAATTGAAAGTATCTAGTAGTTAAATAAGATTTCTAAGAAAAATGAAGTAGAAAAGCAAGTAAAAGAGTGTGAAGATCATAATTGAAAGTATCTAGAAGTTAAATAAGATTTCTAAGAAAAATGAAGTAGAAATGTAAGTAAAAGAGTGTGAAGATCATAATTGAAAGCATCTAGAAGTTAAATAAGATTTCTAAGAAAAGAGAATAATAAATATAAGAAAAAGAGTGTGAAGATCGTAATTGAAAGTATCTAGTAGTTAAATAAGATTTCTAAGAAAAGTGAAGTTGAAAAGCAAGTAAAAGAGTGTGAAGATGATAATTGAAAGTATCTAGAAGTTAAATAAGATTTCTAAGAAAAGTGAATAAGAAAAGCAAGTAAAAGAGTGTGAAGATCATAATTGAAAGTATCTAGAAGTTAAATAAGATTTCTAAGAAAAGTGAAGTAGAAAAGCAAGTAAAAGAGTCTGAAGATCAAAATTGAAAGTAATAAAATGAGAAAGAGAGATGAGATTTCAAAGAAAAGTGAATAAGAAGAGCAAGTAAAAGAGTCTGAAGATCATAATTGAAAGCATCTAGAAGTAAAATAAGATTTCTAAGAAAAGTGAATAAGAAAAGCAAGTAAAAGAGTGTGAAGATCATAATTGAAAGTATCTAGAAGTTAAATAAGATTTCTAAGAAAAGTGAAGTAGAAAAGCAAGTAAAAGAGTGTGAAGATCATAATTGAAAGTATCAAGAAGTTAAATAAGATTTCTAAGAAAAGTGAAGTAGAAAAGCAAGTAAAAGAGTGTGAAGATCATAATTGAAAGTATCTAGAAGTTAAATAAGATTTCTAAGGAAAGTGAAGTAGAAAAGCAAGTAAAAGAGTGTGAAGATCAAAATTGAAAGTAATAAAATGAGAAAGAGAGATGAGATTTCAAAGAAAAGTGAATAAGAAGAGCAAGTAAAAGAGTGTGAAGATCATAATTGAAAGTATCTAGAAGTTAAATAAGATTTCAAAGAAAAGTGAATAAGAAGAGCAAGTAAAAGAGTGTGAAGATCATAATTGAAAGTATCTAGAAGTTAAATAAGATTTCTAAGAAAAGTGAATAAGAAAAGCAAGTAAAAGAGTGTGAAGATCATAATTGAAAGTATCTAGAAGTTAAATAAGATTTCTAAGAAAAGTGAAGTAGAAAAGCAAGTAAAAGAGTCTGAAGATCAAAATTGAAAGTAATAAAATGAGAAAGAGAGATGAGATTTCAAAGAAAAGTGAATAAGAAGAGCAAGTAAAAGAGTCTGAAGATCATAATTGAAAGCATCTAGAAGTAAAATAAGATTTCTAAGAAAAGTGAATAAGAAAAGCAAGTAAAAGAGTGTGAAGATCATAATTGAAAGTATCTAGAAGTTAAATAAGATTTCTAAGAAAAGTGAAGTAGAAAAGCAAGTAAAAGAGTGTGAAGATCATAATTGAAAGTATCAAGAAGTTAAATAAGATTTCTAAGAAAAGTGAAGTAGAAAAGCAAGTAAAAGAGTGTGAAGATCATAATTGAAAGTATCTAGAAGTTAAATAAGATTTCTAAGGAAAGTGAAGTAGAAAAGCAAGTAAAAGAGTGTGAAGATCATAATTAAAAGTATCAAGAAGTTAAAAAAGATTTCAAAGAAAAATGAAGTAGAAATGTAAGTAAAAGAGTGTGAAGATCATAATTGAAAGTATCTAGAAGTTAAATAAGATTTCTAAGAAAAGTGAAGTAGAAAAACAAGTAAAAAAGTCTGAAGATCATAATTGAAAGTATCTAGAAGTTAAATAAGATTTCTAAGAAAAGTGAAGTAGAAGAGCAAGTAAAAGAGTGTGAAGATCATAATTGAAAGTATCTAGAAGTTAAATAAGATTTCTAAGAAAAGAGAATAAGAAAAGTAAGAAAAAGAGTGTGAAGATCATAATTGAAAGTATCTAGAAGTTAAATAAGATTTCTAAGAAAAGTGAAGTAGAAAAGCAAGTAAAAGAGTGTGAAGATCATAATTGAAAGTATCTAGAAGTTAAATAATATTTCTAAGAAAAGTGAAGTAGAAATGTAAGAAAAAGAGTGTGAAGATCATAATTGAAAGTATCTAGAAGTTAAATAAGATTTCTAAGAAATGTGAAGTAGAAAAGCAAGTAAAAGAGTGTGAAGATCATAATTAAAAGTATCAAGAAGTTAAAAAAGATTTCAAAGAAAAATGAAGTAGAAATGTAAGTAAAAGAGTGTGAAGATCATAATTGAAAGTATCTAGAAGTTAAATAAGATTTCTAAGAAAAGTGAATAAGAAAAGCAAGTAAAAGAGTCTGAAGATCATAATTGAAAGTAATAAAATGAGAAAGAGAGATGAGATTTCTAAGAAAAGTGAAGTAGTAAAGCAAGTAAAAGAGTGTGAAGATCATAATTGAAAGTATCTAGAAGTTAAATAAGATTTCTAAGAAAAGAGAATAATAAATATAAGAAAAAGAGTGTGAAGATCATAATTGAAAGTATCAAGAAGTAAAATAAGATTTCTAAGAAAAGTGAATAAGAAAAGCAAGTAAAAGAGTTTGAAGATCATAATTGAAAGTATTAAAATAAGAAAGAGTGATGAGATTTCTAAGAAAAGTGAAGTAGTAAAGCAAGTAAAAGAGTCTGAAGATTTAATTGAAAGTAATAATAGAAAATGAGAAATAGTGATGAGATTTCTAAGAAAAGAGAATAAGAAATGTAAGAAAAAGAGTGTGAAGATCATAATTGTAAGGAATCTAGAAGTTAAAAAAGATTTCAAAGAAAAATGAAGTAGAAATGTAAGTAAAAGAGTGTGAAGATCATAATTGAAAGTATCTATAAGTTAAATAAGATTTCTAAGAAAAGAGAATAATAAATATAAGAAAAAGAGTGTGAAGATCATAATTGAAAGTATCTAGAAGTTAAATAAGATTTCTAAGAAAAGTGACCAAGAAAAGTAGGAAAAAGAGTGTGAAGATCATAATTGAAAGTATCTAGAAGTAAAATAAGATTTCTACAAAAAGTGAATAAGAAAAGCAAGTAATAGAGTCTGAAGATCATAATTGAAAGTAATAAAATGAGAAAGAGAGATGAGATTTCAATGAAAAGTGAAGTAGAAAAGCAAGTAAAAGAGTGTGAAGATCATAATTGTAAGTATCAAGAAGTTAAATAAGATTTCTAAGAAAAATGAATAAGAAGAGCAAGTAAAAGAGTGTGAAGATCATAATTGAAAGTATCTAGAAGTTAAATAAGATTTCTAAGAAAAGTGAAGTAGAAAAGCAAGTAAAAGAGTGTGAAGATCATAATTGAAAGTATCAAGAAGTTAAATAAGATTTCTAAGAAAAGTGAAGTAGAAAAGCAAGTAAAAGAGTGTGAAGATCATAATTGAAAGTATCAAGAAGTTAAATAAGATTTCTAAGAAATGTGAAGTAGAAAAGCAAGTAAAAGAGTGTGAAGATCATAATTGAAAGTATCTAGAAGTTAAATAAGATTTCTAAGAAAAGTGAAGTAGAAAAGCAAGTAAAAGAGTGTGAAGATCATAATTGTAAGTATCAAGAAGTAAAATAAGATTTTTGAGAAATGTGAAGTAGAAAAGCAAGTAAAAGAGTGTGAAGATCATAATTGAAAGTATCTAGAAGTTAAATAAGATTTCTAAGAAAAGTGAATAAGAAAAGCAAGTAAAAGAGTGTGAAGATCATAATTGAAAGTATCTAGAAGTTAAATAAGATTTCTAAGAAAAGTGAAGTAGAAAAGCAAGTAAAAGAGTCTGAAGATCATAATTGAAAGCATCTAGAAGTTAAATAAGATTTCTAAGAAAAGAGAATAATAAATATAAGAAAAAGAGTGTGAAGATCGTAATTGAAAGTATCTAGTAGTTAAATAAGATTTCTAAGAAAAGTGAAGTAGAAAAGCAAGTAAAAGAGTGTGAAGATGATAATTGAAAGTATCTAGAAGTTAAATAAGATTTCTAAGAAATGTGAAGTAGAAAAGCAAGTAAAAGAGTGTGAAGATGATAATTGTAAGTATCTAGAAGTTAAATAAGATTTCTAAGAAAAGTGAAGTAGAAAAGCAAGTAAAAGAGTCTGAAGATCAAAATTGAAAGTAATAAAATGAGAAAGAGAGATGAGATTTCAAAGAAAAGTGAATAAGAAGAGCAAGTAAAAGAGTCTGAAGATCAAAATTGAAAGTAATAAAATGAGAAAGAGAGATGAGATTTCAAAGAAAAGTGAATAAGAAGAGCAAGTAAAAGAGTCTGAAGATCATAATTGTAAGTATCAAGAAGTAAAATAAGATTTCTAAGAAAAGTGAATAAGAAAAGCAAGTAAAAGAGTGTGAAGATCATAATTGAAAGTATCTAGAAGTTAAATAAGATTTCTAAGAAAAGTGAAGTAGAAAAGCAAGTAAAAGAGTGTGAAGATCATAATTGTAAGTATCAAGAAGTAAAATAAGATTTTTGAGAAATGTGAAGTAGAAAAGCAAGTAAAAGAGTGTGAAGATCATAATTGAAAGTATCTAGAAGTTAAATAAGATTTCTAAGAAAAGTGAATAAGAAAAGCAAGTAAAAGAGTGTGAAGATGATAATTGTAAGTATCTAGAAGTTAAATAAGATTTCTAAGAAATGTGAAGTAGAAAAGCAAGTAAAAGAGTGTGAAGATGATAATTGTAAGTATCTAGAAGTTAAATAAGATTTCTAAGAAAAGTGAAGTAGAAAAGCAAGTAAAAGAGTCTGAAGATCAAAATTGAAAGTAATAAAATGAGAAAGAGAGATGAGATTTCAAAGAAAAGTGAATAAGAAGAGCAAGTAAAAGAGTCTGAAGATCAAAATTGAAAGTAATAAAATGAGAAAGAGAGATGAGATTTCAAAGAAAAGTGAATAAGAAGAGCAAGTAAAAGAGTCTGAAGATCATAATTGTAAGTATCAAGAAGTAAAATAAGATTTCTAAGAAAAGTGAATAAGAAAAGCAAGTAAAAGAGTGTGAAGATCATAATTGAAAGTATCTAGAAGTTAAATAAGATTTCTAAGAAAAGTGAAGTAGAAAAGCAAGTAAAAGAGTGTGAAGATCATAATTGTAAGTATCAAGAAGTAAAATAAGATTTTTGAGAAATGTGAAGTAGAAAAGCAAGTAAAAGAGTGTGAAGATCATAATTGAAAGTATCTAGAAGTTAAATAAGATTTCTAAGAAAAGTGAATAAGAAAAGCAAGTAAAAGAGTGTGAAGATCATAATTGTAAGGAATCTAGAAGTTAAAAAAGATTTCAAAGAAAAATGAAGTAGAAAAGCAAGTAAAAGAGTCTGAAGATCATAATTGAAAGCATCTAGAAGTTAAATAAGATTTCTAAGAAAAGAGAATAATAAATATAAGAAAAAGAGTGTGAAGATCGTAATTGAAAGTATCTAGTAGTTAAATAAGATTTCTAAGAAAAATGAAGTAGAAAAGCAAGTAAAAGAGTGTGAAGATCATAATTGAAAGTATCTAGAAGTTAAATAAGATTTCTAAGAAAAATGAAGTAGAAATGTAAGTAAAAGAGTGTGAAGATCATAATTGAAAGCATCTAGAAGTTAAATAAGATTTCTAAGAAAAGAGAATAATAAATATAAGAAAAAGAGTGTGAAGATCGTAATTGAAAGTATCTAGTAGTTAAATAAGATTTCTAAGAAAAGTGAAGTTGAAAAGCAAGTAAAAGAGTGTGAAGATGATAATTGAAAGTATCTAGAAGTTAAATAAGATTTCTAAGAAATGTGAAGTAGAAAAGCAAGTAAAAGAGTGTGAAGATGATAATTGTAAGTATCTAGAAGTTAAATAAGATTTCTAAGAAAAGTGAAGTAGAAAAGCAAGTAAAAGAGTCTGAAGATCAAAA